>CM037852.1:98035112-98202626 GCA_021234595.1 Delia radicum
AGTGGAGTACGGTTATAAAGAACTCGTAGGGAACTGACAATTAAGTTAAAATGTTCGGTAAACATTTTCTAAAAATTAATAAATTTATAGTATATTTTTTTTTAATTCCCCTAGTTTTTCAATTTTTCTTTGTAGTTTTGAAACAATTCTTCCATTAATTTACGTTTCATAAAAATTTTAAGTTTTTTCAGCGAAGTTTTAAATAAAAAGCTAAAGGTTTTAAAATTTGCAGCACATTTTTCATTTCATAAATCTCCATTATGTTTGATGTGTTTGTGTATGTCCGCGAACTTAAATAATTTTCATTTTCATTGCACAATTAAAGGTCGAAAAAAACATAATTTTTATTTTTAATAAAAATTATATCAAACTAGTATTTCGCTATAAGTAAGCTTGGTAAACATTTTTAAAAAATTACTCCCCCTGTGTTGTTTATACTCTAAGCAAAACATAAAAAGGAGAGAAAAACAAAAAACGTGTATTGAATATCCACCAGAGGTGGACCTTGCACATAACAAAAAAGTTTTCAATTTATTTTTTGATCAATGGTTATAATGTTTAACTTCAAGCTCATATATTAGTTCTCATGTAGTGAGTAAACTAGTTTATATGAATGTTTGATGTTTGGCATGGTATTGTTACCGCTTTCAAAACGTGTTCTGATGAACCTAGAAAATTCCCGAAATAGATCTATCAACACATTCCTGAAAGGGTAAAATAATAAATTTGAAAACAAAAAACTCTATAGATTATTTGTTAGGACAATATCCTAATAAAGAAATATAGAGTATGGCCTCAAACTTGAATAATTTTCATTTTCATTGCACAATTAAAGGTCGAAAAAAAACATAATTTTTATTTTTAATAAAAATTATATCAAACTTGTATAAAAGACAAAGTACCGTCTAGTTTATTCCCCTGTGTTGTTTCTAAACTAAACAAAATATAAAAAGGAGAGCAAAACAAAAAACCTGTATTGAATATCCACCAGAGGTGGACCTTGCACATAACAAAAAAGTTTTCAATTTATTTTTTGATATATGGTGATAATCTTTAACTTCAAGCTTATATATTAGTTCTCATATAGTGAGTAAACTAGTTTATATGAATGTTTGATGTCTGGCATGGGATTGTTACCGTCATTTTCATAAAAGGGTTCAAAAAGATTTGTTCGTTATATATAAAAAGTTCCCTATAAACGATGTTCTTTATAACCGGTGTTTGTTTTAACCGTGTTCCACTGTATATTTCAAGTCTTTCTTTAACCAAAATTGTGTAAATAATATTTGTACTTCTCAATTGATGATAATGATTTGAGAACTATGGTGTTTATCAATCTATTCTGTAATATAAATATAAAGCACTTTTTTTTGTATATTTTAAAATCGTTTTTGTTTTTATTTTTACACTTTAAAAAATATTAAATAACAAATTACAAATGATTGTAAAATAAGAGCTTGAATAATTTACTATCCACCGATAACATCTGGTTCATCATGTTAACCTTATTATGCATCGTGGCATTTTAAGCCTCCTACAAGTAAAAAGATATTGGTTTTCACAATTTTAGCTAATATACTTTTAGTTTAGCATCTGACAGAAATGCAACCATATATTACAATTTACAACCATATATTACAATTTCCATAGATCAGAACCATGTATTACAATTTACATAGATCCACATAGATCAGAATCTAGATATTTTTCTATAGCAAATATTTAAAGTCCTTTTTATCTCCAGAATCTGTGGCATGTTCTAAAAAACTGTTAAAGCCAAGTGTTAAGAAACAACTCTAGAGGAAAAAGTGGTAAAAATTTGAGGGCCTTTGTTAATATTTCTATTAATACCCACCAAAAAAGCACCACGCTTTGGTAAGCAGTAACTACATTTGTATGCTTCCGAAATAGCGCTTCACCGCTATAAAGCAATTAGGGAAGGCATTCTGTAGTGCTTCCGAAAATGTCTTATTTGAATCAGTGAATAATGCTTACAATGAAGCAATAAAGGATGCATACAAAAAAGCGCTTCTTATTGCCTAAGGCATGAATTTATTGCTTTTAAGAGCACATAAAAGAAGCGCTTTTCATCTGCTTAAAAGAGACGTACCAAGTGGGAAATCGCGAACAAAAATCAAGCCTTCTTTATTTGCTTTGGAAGCGCTTCGTAATTAAATAACGGCTTCTGGGTAAGCACTATTTTTTGCTGGGTATAAACTAAAGGGTTTTCTGTAGAGAAAATTCCCAATAACATTGGACCAAATTCAAATATTTCCCGAAGTAATGAACCCTGATCCTTAAAAATGTTGGGTTACTTCATTCACAACTGTTTGCTACCACGTACCATTATTCAGAAATTCAAGGCAGACACTTTTAATAGACTCCTGAATAGGCTTCGCGATACGTTTTTATATTTATGGCATATGCTTTTCAGTAATAAGTAGCTTGGTCCTTTAGATTACAAACGTAGTTTTAATGCAGTTTTAAATTTATAACTAAAAATATTGGTTGTATACATTTTAACAGGTGCTTTCTTGATCATTTATTTAAAATGCGTGATTGTTCATGATTATCACAATTTTAATGTTTATTTCTACTCTGCCAATTTTTGTGAGTTGTGGACTAAGTTTTTTTTTTTGCTGAAAGTCCTGAGAATCCAAACATTTTTTTTTATGAAAAGGTCATTCTTAAGATCTTGTTTCGAAAATGTAATATACGTAATATAAATTGAAGACCTCATATCGTGTTTTAATCAAAAACTCATTAAAGCTTATAGATTTATATTAACCTTAATTCGATTTATTAAATTGCACTGAATGTTACTTATGCTTGTCTTTTTATGCGAGTTTCCTGAAATTAACCCGACTAAATTGTCCCTGCAAAAAACTCTGCCTGTTGTGTTTCTTTAAAAGAAAAACCAAAGAAAAAAACTAAATTGATATTCTTTTTTTAATCACAAGAGATTTGAAATAAAGTACTTACGTTTTTAATGAATTTTAATAATATAAAGACCAAGTGTGTACAAGTTAAGTTAGGTATTTATAATCCCGCGGATAATATGTAAAATGTAATTTTTTTTTTTTTTTTTGCATATTATTATTCAAAGAAACTTTAAAATTTAATTTTATTTATTTTGACTGTTGATTGTTACATAGATGACATAGATCTCAAACTCTTTGATATTAGCTTTCAGTGTACGTAACCCATGAGAATATGTTGGTGGTATACATATACAAAAAATATTTGAATGTGTATGATTTTTGATGATGATGTTTGTTGATAAAAGAAGAAAAAGAGTGTGATATCTATGTAATCTATGGATTGTTATTAACAAAATGACTAGAAAACATATAATATTTCAAATCATTTCCATGGCTTAAGGCCTCATTCGTTTTTAATTTCTGTTGCCGTTCTGTGTCGTTCTGTTCTGTAGGTAATATTTTGTAATTACTTTTTCTGTGAAAGGAATCAGCTGTTTTCAAAAGTAAAAGAAACTCCAACCAAAAACATTTAAATCAGGGATGATAAATGCGATTTTAAAATAGTACCAACCTGCATAGTACCAACCTGCATAGTACTTTTTCGGCAATAAAAGTAAAAAAAAAAAATTTAAATATAAATTAACGAACAAATCTTTGTTCCCTCCAAAATGAACAATTACAAATGAAACAACAAAAATATATTAAAAAAAAAAAAATATGTTAAGATGTGAAAACAAAATTTTGAGGTGAAAAACTTTTTTGGCTGTAAAAAAATAAATTGTGTCGTGAAAAACATTTTTGAGGTAACAAAACTATTTTTGAGGTGAAAAAAAAATTTTTTTTGTGGAAAAAAAAATTTTTTTTTGTGGAGAAAAAAAAATTTGCGGTGAATTTTAAATATTATTCACCTCTTAGCGTCTGGTGGAAAAATATGACGTTGTATTTTATACATCAGACACTACAATGAATTCTAATAATATACAGTGCATTATACACCAATTTGTATGACAAATTTAGAGGTACTTTCACATTGTCACTAATTACTTTTGAACCGCTGGACCGATTTTGCTCATTTTCAATACCAAACTTTTCGAAAAAATGTACATAAAGCTATCTAAAAACGAGCAGAGCGTACTAAGATTTTGCTGATTTTGATTTAAAAAATTATTAAAATTTTGAGATTTTTTCTTAAATTCACCAAATTTTTAATATTTTTTGAACGTCTTATTAATTTTTGCTGTATTGAATTACTTTTCTCACAGTTTTTTGTGAATTCAATCCTTGTGATTGGTAGCAAACAAATTTGTTCGTGAACTCATTCGATTTTAAAAACACGCAGCTAATAGTCAATTTCACATTTTTATTATTTATTTTTTTGAAAATCAAAATTAGTTAATAATAATTATAAACCTTAGTGATTGAATTCAATAATTGGTTTAATCGGTTAATAAAACTCCAATATAATCATCTGTAATCAGTCGCACTCAGTGAAATCATGTGATTGAATTCACAGCATTTGGTTCCAAATTAATTCATTGTTCATATAGGACTGCAATTCGAATTAATAGTTATTGAATTTTAAAGGGACCAAGAAATTCATACATAGAAAAATTTGTAAATCGTACTAAATGAGTCATAGGAGTATCATGGTACATTTGAGGTTCAAATATATATATATATATAAATTCCTGGGATTCCTAGTTGGAACATAGGGCCAGTACAAAAGCTTCAAATAGTACCATAAAAAGTACTATAGTACCAACTTTATCATTCCTGATTCAAATATTGAAAAAAAAAAAATTCACAACAAACCAATACATACGCACTTTAGGCTGTCACTTAACGTTGAATTATATTTTCAATAGAATTGTCCGCAACAGAACAGAACGAAAAAGTGAAAACTAACCACACATACAGACTTTCAATTGAACAGAAACAAAACAGCTGATTCGCAACAGAACAGAACGTACAAACTAATTCTGCCTTTACTATCGAGTATATTTCCTTTTAGAAAAGTATTTAATATCATACAAATATTTTCGACTGGAAAATAATTTTATAAGTTATTTTCAAACATTTTTCAAATCGAATTCCAGCATTTTTCAATAGAATGACTCGAAAAATGCAGTTGGTATCTTACAAAAATCTAAAAATTTTCCCAAAGCCTGGAATAGATGTTTATTGGGAGGAAAAATAAAATGCATACATTTTCATAAAAACAAGTGGTTAAAGCGTAATAAAATGTATGTATTAAGAGTACACGTTTATATAAACAATATGTTCCCAATCTGCAGAAACTGTCGTCGGTAAACCATTAACTGCATGTAAACTTATAAGAGATATATCTTAAAAAAAGAACTAGCATTTCCCGACAAAAAAAGTTATATCTTAAATATAAAATAAGATCTCATTTGATATAAATCGAGAATCTTATCCAACTTTATCACAAAATTGGGTTATCCAATAATATCCGATTTTATTCCACATTTTTTATTAACAACGAAAAATTAACAAACTAATCATATATTTGTCCCGGTTCACACACGGCAATTTTACTTGTGCAAATTTTCTTCAATTCTCCTTTGAACTTGCTTTTTTGTTCACACAGGAAAAGTTTGTTTCAGCAATTTTCGTGCAGCCAACTTCGTGTTGAAAATTGCGGATGACAAAACAAAACGGAAATGGAGTACGGGCAAGTCTGTACCCCATTTCATTCTCTTTTCATCCCTCTTCTATAAACTCAAGACTTGCGCAAGTAAAATTGCCGTGTGTGAACCGGGACTTTGTAATTATTTAATGACAAAACGGTAAACATTTTTAATTTTTAAAGTCGATCAAAGTTTTCCGTTTTCCGTTTCCCGCAAGCGTTTAAAGTTATAGAGTTTTAAGCAAACGCTTACATGTCTAACGTGATACATCGTATCATTTTTGGACCCAGTACTTTTAAACTGCTATATTTTTTACAAGAAAAAGGATAATCAAGTGATTTAAAAACCTTAAAATTACTCAACATCTGGACTACAGTCGTAAATGAAAAAATGAAAGCAATTTTTGACCTTTTTTGATGGAAAATTTTTAAAAATTATTTAAAAATATAAGAAATGCTATTTTTGGTTGCTATGTTGATGAAAAAATATGAAAATGTATTTCTCTGCTAGAAATTAGTTCATCAATTGTATATAATACTGTACAACAAGAAAAACAATATGGAATAAAAGTGGGACAATAAATAAACGAAATCGACAAAGGGTTTTGCAAAGTTAGTTCGAATTTATTTTTTATTGCCTCTTGAAGTTGGGATATTTTGGACTATTTTTCAACTATATGCGAAAATCAAAATAAAATATAAATATATTTGTTGGAATGTAATTGTGTACTTCCCTTGAACTCAAAGTCGGAAAATATATTTTTTCACATATTTCAACAATTAGGCTCTGCTATCAGATCTATTGTCCCAAAAAATACTTCTTTAACTTCTTTAATTGAGCGCCAAGCTGGCAATTAGATATAATTTAAAATTCCTAAATCTGTAACAGTTTTCTTATGTCTAAGCCGTTCAAAACGCTTGAAAGGAAATTTCATAAGTACACACAGAGAAATAAAGTGCCAACCGTATTAAAAAGTGTATATTAATAGTAACAACTTATAAATTCAGTTAGTACAACGATATTTACATTCGTTTTTTTAAAATTTTGGGTGTTGCAACTAAAATTCTGTAGAATTAACCGAACTTTATTGGGAAAACTAATAAAAAGTTGTCCCAACTGTCTTAAATTCGTAATAATCGAATTTGAGTCGTAGTAACCGAATTTCAGTTGGTAAATAGCTTAATTTTTTTCTGTGTGTATTGCTCTTTTACCTTATTTCGGGTTGCTTTCACTGAGACTAGGAAAAATTTGGGCCAAAACTACATTAAATTCTTTTCTTTCCTATGGTTTTCAAGAAATTTTTCATAATGCCAAGACGTGTAAGGTCGGCAATGAAACTTTATCTTGTAGTACTAAAGGTTCTAGAACGACATTGCCATTGATGTGTTTACTCGATGCTATAAGTTTTCATGTGTGATTTGAATACTGGTAACCTTTATGACGATAGCCAAAATTTCAAGCTCCCATTAACATCGAAAAGACCTCGAACCACAAAGTTTAAAATTTGTTTGTTTCTTGCATGTGAATATAATGGCAACGATGAATTTCTAATTACAATTAAACTCCTAAAGCACATATTTTTAAAATAAAACTATTTCATAAAAGAAAAATAATTCTTATTATATATATACCCCTTCTGGATGCGGGCTTGCCTAAGTCCATATTCGACTTAAAATGTTTGCTTTCGTTATAAAAATTCATTGTTAAAGTTTAAATTAAATGCTTCGAAGAGGTTTAAATCCAAAACTTTATCATAACCCAGTAAAAAACGCTGCTTACATGGAAGCAGGTTTGTAAGGGAGTAAGCTATATGCCATGATTTTTATATGGCGAATTCCCACTTGGAAGCATTACTTTTTGGCATAATAAGCACGGATTTTAGCGCTTACAAAAAGCTGTGATTTCATGGCATGCTGTTAAATCATATTTCATGTCTACATTATTACGATTAAAAGTAATAATATGCATATACATTATTTGTTTTACATAAAATTCTACAGATATTAGTTTGTTTTGTTAAAATTTTTGACATATAATATACTTATTTTCTTTTTACCGCTCCACGTGCTAGCTCTTCAGAAATAGTTAAATGACTAATTAATTTGTATTCCATACTCGAAAATACCAAACACAAACAGAAATCACTCGGGAAAATTGGTACAGATCATTTATAATACACGATATGAAACTTTCTGCATTACAACCTGCATCCTTATAAGGGATTAGGGTAAGCTGCTTACAACCTGCATCCTGGTTAGGGAAAACAGTAAGCTCAACATTTTTGTTTGTTTATTTTTATACGAAAATTATTCGTTTATTTTGCTGCTTCTCAGTATTATGTAATGGTAAGCACTTACATCAGCGCATTTGTTATATCCTGCTTCTAAAAACACGAACATTTTTTACTGGGAATAGTCTTTTTAGATTTGGGACTATCAGTTTATACAATAGTACATGTATCGCATTATATTCCTGTTTTTTTTTTTTTTTTCTGTTCGCATAAATATGATGGCATGTTCTATTATATATTCAGCCATATGTACTTTTGACCTATTTTTCGCTTATATAATAATTGCATGGATTGCATGGATGTGAGAAATGAGAGTGTGTGTATACAAGGAACTGTAACACCATCATATTATTTATGATGATGGTGTTCGTCAAAAGTGTTCGTTTTTAGAAAATGAAATTTATATTGCTGTTCTTATCGAAAATGTTTCTATATTCTTGGAATACCGAACTGCATATTTATAATGTCATGCTAAAATGCATTTAATATCTTAAATATTAAATGGTTTAGCACTTTTTAGAGAAAATAAACAATTTTTTTTATTAGGAAAATAATTTAAATGATTTTGTGATGAATTAGATATTTTTGAATTCAAAATTTGGCATATAAAATCAATGCTTATTATATAAACTGATATTAAAAAATCATTAATAATTTTTGTGAAGGGGTCTTTAGATTTTTTTAGATTAGATTTTTCTTTATTTCTTTTCAAAAAGTTTACAAAATTTTTCTTAAATTTAAAGATAAATTTATGAACAATAAAAATAATAAAGAAATGTACGGCTTGGTTGTAATTAACCGTCAGCCGGAAAATGGTGTTAAACATAAATAGTTTCAAATACATTATACTTTTTAATTTACTTTTATAAAATTAAAACATTATTTTAAAAATTAAATTCAGCTATAAGCATAGTTCTATATTTTAATGATGCTTTTAAAAAACAATAGAGACCTAGCCAATAAGTATCTTCACCTCCGTTAAGAACGTCAATAACCTGATCGTCAGTAAGTGTTGTACATCGAAAATACTTTAATCTTATTCCATTTAGCACGGGACATCTGCCAATAAAATGAATTGTTGTTTCTGGTTCTCTGAGATTGCACAATGAACACAATATTGCTTGGCCTGTTCTGAATTGGTTGCCATTTAACCACAGGAGATCAAGGGGTCTTACTGGAGAACAATGCGGAAATATTTGCCCATTTCGTACTTGGTGGTCCGACTGCAATGAAATTTCGAACAAATATATTGTACCTCACAGCTCCCCCATGTGTGGTAATATTTCATAAACAATTTTTAGTGCTTGAAATTTTTTGTTTCTTATTGAATTTTCAAAAAATTAACATATTGAAATCCAGGGACCGAAAGTAAGCTTATTTTTAAATTTTGATACAAAAAAAAGCTTATAAAGGCAAATGTTAAAGAGAACTGATTCAAGTATGCCATATTGATCATTGTGAAGAAGTCTTTCATACAATTCTCTGATTTTTAAAATTTGGATTTTTATTTTTCGAGCAAATATAAAAGTTGTTTTTTGTCTATTATTTTTTCGAGCAAAAACAAATGTTATTTTTTAATATTTATTTACAAAAGTTTTAATGGGAATTTTAAATCTAAATTTATGTCACTCTCTCTTTGATCTGTCCCAAATCTGGAGAAGAAAAAATTATATCTCTCTAGTTACTTATGAATTATTTTCAATTTTATTTTTGGTGTATATAAATTTGGTGCATATATTTTAAACTGAGAGACTACACCCAAAAAAATAAGTTAGTAGAAAAGTTAGTAAAACGTCTTGTAAATCAGGTATACTATTTTTTAGCAAAATTTTTTGCTAAAATCGTGTTTTCAGCTAAAATTTTTGTTATACTTATTCAGCACTTAACTGTTTTATACTAATGCTTTACTAATATGTTTTACTAATTAATTTTGCTAAAAAAAAATTGTGCTGATAAGCACATTAATAGTGTGGACGACAACCAGATTGATATATGCAGAATGAAGTAGATGTCGCGGCATGTCAAGATGTAGTAGAGAAGAGGAAAATGATACTAAAAAGTACAACTCTAATAAGACATATACAAAAATCAACCATCTCTTTTTCATACATAAAACAAAATTGAGGATTAAAATAACTTAAATTTTGCGTTGTCAGCGGCTTGTGAAAATAATTGTCTATTAAATAAAAGACAAAATAAAATATTTATTTATTTAAACTAAATGTTTATATGTGTGGTCAAATTGCAAACAAACATATACAGAAATGTAGACAGAGTAAAGTGAAAGACAAAGACACACATCTTAGGTAGATTTTTATGGTTCCTTTTTCTTATTGCAAAAAGGGTTGTTTTTTTCGTTTCGTTTGTTTTTGTTTATTTTTTCGTTTCTATAATTATCTTCGGCAGTTGCGAAAAGAAAATTTTTGAAAGAAAATTTTTGTTATGTTATATATATTTATTTCTATATATTTTCAGATATTAAATTAATTCATGTCGTCAATGTGGAAAAATGAAAATTTTTATATTTCGTTATTATAGTAAATTATTTTTGAAAGAATCAGAAAAATATGTGTTATGATTTTCACCAAATAAATTAACTAAATTACAATTTTTCTACAAATTTTTTGCGTTTTTTTCAGTCTACTAAAATTCAGTAAAAAATTTATTAATTTTTAGCAAGGCTTTTGTATTTCTAATCTACTAAGTGTTAGCAAAACTTTTGCTGAATCTACAAATTTTGTTGCTAAAAATCTGCTCGCTGATTTTCAGCAAAAGATTTTGCTGACATTAGCAACTTTTTTGCAAGCATCCTCCTGACTAAAATTTTGCTGACTCAGCTAAATTTTTTGCTGACTTTACAAACTTTTTTTTTTGAGTGTAGGCTTTTATAAATCGATTTAAACTAATCGAATAATTGACGTCAACGTTGAAGTCAACGTTTTTCTAATAGAAAAGTCGACTTTTGCTTTCGACTATCTTATTTGTTACAAATAGCTTAAAAGTCATAGAAACGAACCTGTAAAAAAAACTCTTAAATACTAATAAAATAAGAACAGCAAAATTAATTATGTTTTCTTAGCACAGTTTTATATTAACGTCATATAGACAGTCGCAGTTAACATTAACATTTTTATTTGAATTGTGGGAAAAACATAAATGTGAACGTGCGGCCCGGTAGGTTAGTTGGTAGCGTGCTGGCTTATCAGTGCGGGGGTCGTGGGTTCGATTCCCACCAGAGGCACTGGTCTGTTTTCGCTACAACGCGCCGAAGGCCATAGTAGCTAGTGCTCGGTTAGGATAATAGTATATAATTTGTAATTAAATGATTATTCATTAATAAAAAATAAAAAAAATAATAATAATTTTTAATTAATATGCATTTGACAAATTTAATTTAGAAATGTTGAGGTTAAGAAGAAGAATAAACGTTTTTCTCTAAAAATTATAAACACTATTAGTTTTTAAATCAGACTAGACTAGTTTCTGCCTTTTTATGGACAGGCTCATCAGTGATTTTCCATTTAAATAGTATTATTATTTGTGTCTTATAATTGTCAGATTGTCTTTATAAGATAAATTTTTCAACAACCTTCGTCTGTAAGAATCAAACCTGCGCTCATCTTACATTACAAACGTAACAATACCAATTCTGTTAACTTTACAAAATTTTAGTTATATTCGATGTTAATTTTAGTTAATTGAAAAATGCAATTTGAAAAAAAAAAAAATATTTGTAGACAAACAGAAACTGTAATTTAGTAAAATGCAAATAACAGTTTGTTTTGCTTAAATCAACAGAAATTTTAGCTTAAAAATTGCAGATTGATGATTTCTAAAAAGCAGACTTTTATTTGCATTAAAAAAAACTTAAAAAATGTCACATTTTTAATGATTTTTTTGTCTAATAATATTTAGTAAATGTTTTTGTTGATTTTAGCAGAATATTTCGTAACTTTTTCAATTACCTAAAATTTAGCTCAAATATAACAACATATTTGTAAATTTAACAGATTTATTTTTGCTATTCCTATATTACTAATAGTGTCCGACCGAACAGTTCGGCCAGAAAATGCATTTGGTCTGTATTCGGTATTTTAAAGCATTATGGACAAAATGGAAAATTGTTTATTGGGCTGATTAGATGCTATTTTGAGTGTCAAATTTGAAGAAAAGTCTGTAGTTAAGCAATGAATTCACTGTTCGGCCTCAGAAAGTTCGGCCAAATTGAAAATAGTTCGGCGGCCGAACTTTTAACTTTATAGCTAAACTTCGGCTTTTCGCTTAAATTTTATACACCAAATCGAATTAAATCGGCTCAACAAACATGTTTCCAATACCAAAATTTGTCATCATTGCCTCTAGATATCTAAAAACCGACAAAATATAGGTTTTTGGCCGAACTGTTCGGTCGGACACTAATTACTAATATTTATTTTAAATTTTATTAAATATGGACCGATTTAAATGTTTTTAGGCTTTTGGCAATCTGCTTAATTAGATAAAGAAAAAAATCAGGAGGCTTATTCAAAAATATTTTTAGTTTCGCTATAGTTTTTTTTTTTGTGTATTCTTTTGAAATGTGTTAAACATTACTCAAAATTTGAGATAAAAGTGAATAAAGACTTTATTATCTGGATACATTTGAAAAGTTTGAGTTTGAAAAATGTTCACTTCTAAACGGTTTGAGATAATTAATAAAAGATTTCATTTAAGGTTTAAAAAAAGTCATAACAATTATCCAAAAAAAATAAGTTAAACATTTATGCACACAAAGAAATAAAGTGCCAACCGAATTGAAAATTGTATTTGAATGGTAACAACCTATAAATTTAGTTAGTACAACGATATTTACATTAGATTTCTGAATATTTTACGCGTTGCAACTAAAATTCAGTTGAATTAACCGAACTTTTTTGGGAAAACTAATGTTAAGTTGTGCCAACCGACTGAAGTTCGTAATAACAGAATTTGAATCGAAGTAACCGAATTTCAGTTGGCAAATAGCTAACTTTTTCTCTGTGTGTGTAAATGTAGACAAATTTTCCCAAAAAAAAGGAGAGGAAACCTACGAAAATTTACACATTCCAAAAAGAAGGTGATGCCCACACTTGCTTACATATCTCATTGCCAAATTTAGTAACTGCAATACCAAACTCATTCCAACGATAGAGTCAAAAAAGCAAGTAGTATTATAATCAATTCTTTAAATTTAAACCAGAAGGCATGAACTCAATAACAAAGTAATTATTTACCAGACATGGGAGGCGTCAATTACATTTCACAATCATTCACTAGTGAAAATTTGAAATATCATTAATAGCTTCAGACGTACACTCACACTTGTAGGCTTAAACGCTTCCGTAGAAAATTTGTAAAAATTTTAATTCCAAACATGGGGATTAGTGACAACATCTGGGTATTTAATTACAGGGCAATTACTCAATTACACCCAATTACATGTAATTAGACCTACAAATGCAATTGGCCTGTAATTTAACATTCAAATATTGGTATTATGTGCCATGTCTAGAATTGACAAGATTTAAAATTTTCCAAGCAAGCGTTGAAGCCAACAAGGGTGAGCGTAGGTGTGAAATTATTAATTATATGACAAATTTCACAAGTGAATGATTTTGAAATGTAATTGACGCTGCCCATGTCTGTTATTTACTTAAAAGAAAATAACAATGTTATCATATACTTTTTCTTAATAAAAGGACGTTATTGGAAGTAGTTCCTAATTTATCTCATATATTTTTTCAAACAAATTTTTATTTGCAGGAAAATAGTACTAAAAACAGAAATTGCATGTTGCCTAAATTTTGTTAAACTGTGGTTAGGTATAAATTAGGGAAGCGCACGTGAGCAGAAAATTGTGAGTGGAAGTTGAAATTACTGACGTTATCGTGAGTGAGTGTAAAAAAATTTTCGAGGGTGATTGTGCGAGAGTCATATTTTTGTTTTTCAATTTTGAATTGTTCTTTTTTTTGAAAAACTTATATTTTCGCGGTTTATAGCTCCAAAATTATGACAAAACCATGTTATCATAACAATTCGATGTTTCACTTTTTAGGATTTTATTGCCGTATGAGTTTTGATCGTTATATTTGAGTGACCTAGGAGAATCACGTGTGAGTAAAAGTTGAATTTACTTATGGAACTACTTCTTTTTTTTAAATGTAAGTACTTCTTACTTTTTCTAGGGAACTATTTATTTAATTTTTTTGTGTAAGTACTTCGTAGTTTTACAATGGAACTATTTCTTTATTAAAAAATGTATGTAGTTCTTAAAAATATAAAGTAAATGGTTCTTCGGTAAAAAAAATAATCAATTCTAAAGAATCAATTATTTTAGTCTCACGCCCTGTTAAAAGAATCGAGTAAGTAATCTAGTAAGGAATGCGTTCTGCCCAAAATGCTTGATTACAAACCCGCTTACCTTTTTGGAAATTTTTTGCTGGGAATATCCACCATCATTAAAATCTCGGATATGCTAGCGGCGAAATCTACCGGTTGATAACAAAGCCACGGCAATATTACAGCGTTTCAGGTTTTTTTTTATTACTAATTTATCATTATGAGTTTATTTTTTAAGCAACTTCTTCTGTTACGAGTTTAAGAAATTGGGTTAATAACCAAACTTTTAAGAAAACTATTCAAAACTATTTCCAAAACCACATTACTAATGTAAACAGCCTAATTTTTTCATCACGAACATGTAAACACACGACTAAATAAATAAATTTTAATGAGCAGTGTAGGAGAGAAATATCAGTATGTGTGCAAGGACATATTTTACCTCCAACACAGTAGGTACATATGTAAGTATAAAAATAAATATACAATTTTATATTGACTTTAAGTTAAACTCTATTTAAACATACATATAAGAATAGCGATGGTCATAAAATGATAGCTTATAACTGTTAGCTTTATAAACAATTTGGGTAAAGTTAGAAAAGTTAAAGAAGTGGCGCTAGCCTCCTCCGCGGGCTTAATAGACGTATTTTGTAACAGACGTATTTTGCTTTTTAGCCGTATTTTGTGGGTGGGGTTTAAGGGGTTAATTTTTAATATCAAAATAGGCCTTTTTTTGCCGTATTTTGTGAAAGTAACTGTGTGTGGGATATCCATATCTAAGGAAGTAGGAGGAGCTTATCCACGATTATGGTATCAATCTCTTCTTTGGAAGATTCTATAGCAGATTAATGCATCAATCATAATTGTGGGTGGGATTTAAGGGGTTAATTTTTAATTTCAAAATAGGCCTATTTGGCGAAAGTAACAATGGGTTTTATGGACATATCTAAGGAAGTAGGAGGAGCTTATCCAAGATTTTGGTATCAATCTCTTCTTTGGAAGATTCGTTATATGATTTATGTGTGTGTGTGTAATGAGAAACAACGTTAACGTGCCTATTTAGAGTTCCTACACTCACAATATTTTTTCCGTAAAGACTACTGAATATACACATTAAATTAACTGAAAATCAGTTAAAAACAGGACTACTTACTTTTCGTTTAAAACAATTGAAGGGCATAGTGCAAAAACTTGATAAGCCACAAAATTAAAGTAATGAAAAAATCGCCTTCAAAGTTTAAAAACAATGTAGAAAATAAGGCTTTAACTAAACCAGACTGTAAGCATACATTATAGGTGCTTCCATCCATCGGAAACTGCTTTTTAACAAAAAAAGTGTGGCTTATCAAGTTATTGCACAAAGATAAGTAAAGAAGTTCATAGTCTGAAAAATGGTAGCAAATTAGATGGTCTTTCTTGATACTTGATATATGTAAAAAGTGCCAAAATGTGTCTTCTATTACATGACCTTCTTCGGAAGACTATAAGGCAGTAAAAACCATTTTATTAAGTCAATGTGGCTTATCAAGTTTTTGCAGAAATTTTATTTAGAATTTAATTTTGAAGAAATGATATCTGTATTTCAGGCATTTAGTGCTGTAGAAACTTGTAATAAATTCCAAGATATTTTAGCACTTATTACAAGTATCTGTTGCTCAAAACTCCTGCAAAATAGCAACTATTTCCTCAAAATAAAAAAAAACTTAAAGAGAATTTCTGCAATAACTTGATAAGCCACGCGGATTTGAAAAAATTGGTTTCACTGCCTTATAGTCTTAAAGCAATGTACATGTAATAGAAGACACCTCTTGGCCCTTATAACATGTATCTAGAATATAAAAGTCCAGAAAAACAGCGACTTTTTCTTAAAAATAAGAAAATCTTAAATAAAATCTCTGCAAAAACATGATAAGCCACATTGATTTTAAAGAAATGGTTTTCAATGACTTCTAGGTAGCTGTTAAGCAAGATGTTCCGACTATAAATGCTTGTAATAAGTGACAGTATGTGTCTTCTATTACATATCCGTCGGTGGAAGTCTAGAAGAGTGTAAAAACCATTTTATTACGTCAATGTGGCTTATCAAGTTTTTGCACAAATTTTATTTGGAATTATTTAATTTTAAAGACTAGGTAGCTTTTTTGAAGGATTTTCATGATATATATACTTGCTTTAAGTGCAAATATGTGTCTTCATCATGCCCATCGCTGGGAGACTAATAGACAGTAAAACTCATTTTGTTAAATTAATGTGGCTTATCAAGTTTTTACAGAAAATTTATTTAGAATTTAGAATAACTTGATAAGAAACAAAAGTTGAAATAAATCATACATCGATGGTTTCTTAAATGATTAGATCATCTGTTGGAAATAATCTTTATCCACCATACTTCAATCAATATATTTACAAACAAATTCAAGTTTGCTTTTATTTTCTTCAGAGTTAATCTTTTTGTTCAGAAGTGTATCTGATTGGTGTGGCATATCATGTTCTTGCGTAAAAAAATATTGAAATATAGTCGAATTGTAAAAAGTAACATTTGCTCTAGATCTGAAATTATTTGGAATATAGCTTAAATCATTTAAATGGATATTGATACCAAGTTAGGTAATGCAATGAACACATAAAATCATTTTTTGAAAACTTGTGGCTTATCATGTTTTTGCACTAAGCCCTTCAATTGTATTTTTTAGTTTATTTAAAAATTAATTGACAAAATCCATAAAAACAATAGATTTTTTTCGTTTATTTCAATACTCAATATAATATAACAACTTTTTGTTTTGAATAGAAAATTTTAACTGAATATTTTAACTATTACGGAAAGTCCGTTTTTTTTGTTTATTTATTTTTTTGTTGAATAACAGACAGGACGTTAAAAAATATATTTCTTTGGTAATTTAACTGTATATTCCATTGAAACAACTTTACCGATTTAACTTTTAAATAACTATTGATTTTTTATGGTAAAGTTCTTGTGAGTGTAAAAAAGATGTGTTAAGTATTGTCAATTTATGACCATCAATATGTGAATTTATATTTACATTTACTATATACGAGGTAGTTAGTTAAAATAAAACTTTATTTTAGTTATATCCTTCCAATATCAATATATACAGCACGAAAGGCTGAATGAGGGTGTAATGGGTTCATGGTTATTAGTTGTTCGTTGATGACTGACTGACTAAATCTATAATATACGAATAATGACTTATTATCTACTCTGCATACCATGGAACGGGTGGTGATGGAGTTTTTTTTTTATGGAATGCCTATCAGCCAATACCATAACCATCATAGTATGTTGTAGTACAACATGCCAGCTATAGTTGACGTCACTTAGTCAAGCTATTTGACGTCATAATGTCTAGGAGCTCTAGTTTTTTTTTTCGATGTGTGTGTTGAGAGTAATTATTATAAACGTGGCTAGTACTCTCATTTTAGTTGCAACTTTTGTCTCATATAAAAGGAGAAACAGAGAATAAAGAGAGAGATAAACTGTATAGCCATATGTCATACTCATAGTAATGTTGAATAAAGAAAAAAATAAAAAGTTTACAATTTTTAGAAAAGTAACTCTTTGAGCCATTTAAAATTTGCCATTTAAAAATTGGGTTAAAAGCTTTACATGTCAGCAAGGGACAAAATAAAAAAAAGAATACATTTTAAATAGAGGTATTAAAATGAAAATCTTAAACATTGTATACCAAAGATGATATTGTTGGCACATAAGTACTATTTATGGTACGATTTAAGCATGAAAGATACAGTAAATGTAGTAAGAGTTTAAAAATTGTATCCTCCGCTTTTTTTACTAAAATTGAAATGGTTGAGAAAAGGCTTATTTGAATAAAATACGAAATTTAAAAGCTTTTTAATTTGTCAAACTGACTTAAATATTAGGTGTATAACTTAAAAATGTGGGTTTTTTTTTGTGGAAAATTTGTGAATTTGTCGCATATTCCGGTAGGTTTTCGAATCAATTGTGTTCGGTACAGGTCTTCTGTGATCGTTTGTCCCAGTTTCTTCTGTGATCGTTTGTCTCAGTTTCACCATCTTCGTCTTCCGTGTTCAAATCACCACTTCTGAACCCCCAAAACCACTTCCCGCTCGTTGAAATTGATGGAACATATTCAGGATAGGCTTTGGTGGGCAATCAATGCGCTTCGGCTACAATTTTATTCAAGTTGCAAAACTTCCCGCAAATGATGCTTTGTTGGCACAAAATTCGACATTTTCGAAGCAAAAAAAAACTTTGTTGTTTACACTATTTCGTTGAATGACGAAGTAATAATAAATGCAAGATGTTTACCCTCCAAAATGCTATATAAGTTATTAAAGGCACAAACCATGTGTAAAAGATATGCCATTTGTTCGGAATCCCGCATTTTTAAGTTATACACCCAATATATGTATATTGGAATAATTACACTACTCAACGTGCCAATTCTTTGTTAATCCAAAATAAGCAAATGCAACTTTATATGCATACATTGAATTTCTGCATTTTTAGGCAAATGCATGTAGCGTGTAACATTTTTAAATGTTTTTGTTAAAGAGCCTCTTATTTTCTTGGTAATAGATCAGACTTGAGCTGAAAATAGTAAAGTACTGTAAAATTTAAAAAAATTTTAACTTACAAGGGTAGTCTGCCAATGGGGTTTCTCGGAACTGAATGAAATTTGGATATGTGATAAAGAAAAGAAAGATAAGCGGCCCAATCAATTGTTTGGGTTTAAAAAGTGTGGTAAAAAAATACACTTTTTTTCGTTTTTTTCGGCTTACTTCGAATTGCTTTAAAGAAACTTCCGACAAATGGGGACCAAATGAAAGAGCTGTTGGAGGCACATTAAGTGGTATATGAAACGTAACACATAACTTTCGAGTAATTATTTTTATTAAAAAAAAATATGTTTTAACTTATTTAAAACTGGCGTTTTTTGAAGAATTATAGTTGGATTAAGCTAAAAAAAATGTATATTAATGCCTATTAAATTTAGTCAAGGGGGTTTCTGAGCTTTTTCCTACATCCGTAATTCTTTGGCTTTTATGCGACTTTTCCAAAGAGCTTTTTAACGTATATTTTAAATATTTCAAATAAATGGCACCGATAAAACACTACATAGGCAATATTAGCATTTTTTCTCGAGTACATCAACGCTGAATTACAAAAAAATTTAATTTCATAATTTTCAGACGTGTTTCCGTACAAAAATGTATGTATGTATGTATGTGTGATCACACATTGTAACCTTAAACGTGAGATTGGGCTGCTATAAAAAATAGCGATAAATAGCCTCTAAAGAAATAATAGAATTGAAAAAATTGTACAGAGAATTGATATAGTATTTAATTAGCTTTGATTTAAAAATAAAAAAAAATTTAAATCCACCGCTTTGATCAGAATATATTTTTTATTTAAGTAAAACTACTTTTTTTTTTTTAATGGAAATTTTTTACAATTTAGCAATATCTAAAAAACAGTTCTTCTTTTGTACTATTGGACAAATAAATTCAAAATATCGTGGATCAAAATCGTTGTAAACTAGTGTAATAAATCGGTGGTAACAAATTATCGCAAAAGTGAGTAATATTACAAAACTATTAGAGAAATGCTTGACAGAACATCTAAAGTGTGCGCCCAAATAAACGTTAACACGCATTTTTCTTTATACATTTTTTTTGCGATTGTTTGAAAAATGGGTTAGATAATAACACTTTTTGAAATTAGTTGCATAGTCAATTCACAATAAATAATTAAAACCAAATGCGTGAAAAGGTTATTTAAGCTTTTCGAAATAATTCTAGTTGGACTTTCAAAAAAAATCACAAAAAAGTTACGAGTGTGTGTTAAATGTGGTAGTACAGATTAAAAAGGACTTAACATTTGGACAATCTTTACGAATGGTTTAGCTTAAATTCAATCGAGTTATACCTGAAAAAATCTAAACACATGCGATTTTCCAGAAAGTTCTGTGTTCCCGATTACTACTCTTTAGGGGGCTATCAGTTGGAGTTAGTAGATACCTTTAAACATCTTGGTATTCTTTTGGATCCTAAATTAACTTTTATACAACATATTACTTTGACTGCAAATAAATCAAGCGATATGCTTTCATTCATGAAACGATGAACAAAATAATTCATTGAACCGAATATATCTTATACTTCCCTTGTAAGGCCAATTTTAGAATACGGTTCCATAATCTGGACTCCTCAGGAAAATTTTCATATCCAACTAATTGAATCCGCCCAAGAACAATTTTTGCTATTATGTTTACGGAGTTTTTCTACCATCCTACACTAATAGACAGGCTCTCATAAAGCTACCAACCGTGGAAAGCCAAAGAGAAATTATGAATGTGACGTTTTTATTCAAGTTGATAAATAGTGAAGTGCGCTCCGTATTCCGCGTTAATACCCAGCAAAACCACACATAACCAAATAATGGGTAAAGTAATGTATCGCCATAGGGCTTCATGTATTACAAATTTCTTCACTGATAAATTTAACAGGCGATGAGCCTAAAAGTAATGGGTGGGACTCATTACCTAGTAGGTAGTAAAGTAATTGGTTACCGCGTTCGGAAAAGTAATATGTCTATAAATAGATTTTCATAAAAACTAATTTATAAAAAAAAAAAAATTAACAAAGAATTTTATTTAATTAAAAAAGTAATGTGTACGCGCTGAGATTCGAACATGGGGGGTCTCTGGTTGTTATGCGAGAACTCTACCAACTAAACTATCGTCACATATAATAATGGGTTGCTTAAAATGTAAACGAAATATTGTGCTTCGAGTTTTCGTTTGTGATGTTAAAAATATCACAAAGTAATGTGTCTAAATATAGATTTTCAGAATAATATTTTAAGCATTACTTTACGCTTATATTTCATGCATCATGTAATTGATGTAATTGATGATCATTATTTTATGTTTTGAAATAATGTAATAGGTAATAACGTATCATAACTAGGTAACCCATGAGTGTCCAATTATTAGTAACTCATTACCTTATGTTTTAAAATAATGTTTAAGGTAAGGAGTGTACATTACAAAGTAATGCATTATGTAACCAACTAGTGGTTACTCTATGTTTCGAAATAATGCTGAAGGTAAGGAATATTCATTACAAAATATTGCATTATGTAACCCATTATAGGTAACTCATTACTTTGTGTTGGAAAATAATGCTACAGGTAAGGAGTATGCATTACAAGGTAATGCAGTACTTTATCGCACCCATTACCAAAGTTTTGCTGGGTAACCTATTAATAGCCTTCCTCAACGACCAACGAGATACTATAATCCCATATTTATTCCACTTCACCGTCAAGATTATGCTGACGTTGATCCTCTTGGAAAACTTACCAATAATTTAATTTTATAATTGTATTGATTTTTCAAAAAATGTAAGTTTTTTTTAAACGTAGTATAATTTTAACTTTGAATCTCTGATTTCTTTGCTGTGTTTCTATGAAATATTTATGACAATGTCTGTAAGGATTGTTTCTATAGACTAAATAAATATATAAACACAAACAAACAAAAAAAATGTATACCCATATCAGATACCTAAAGTCAGTTATATATAGTGTGTCCAATTATTCGACATAGGCGGTTATCCGGTTAAGGAATTTTTCGAAAAATCGCTTAAATCGATTAAACAGTTTTTCGGGTTGGTTAATCGACAAAATTTGCGATTAATCGTTTAAAATGTATTTTTTTGTTTTTGTAAAAATCAAGTAAAATTTACTGCATTGCTTTATAAAGTTTAGGATGATTTAAAGCACCGTTCGATGTTTTAATGAAAAATACCTTATTTTTTAGGAACCGAAAGGCTCTTGAAAATTAAATGTTATCGACAGATAAAGTTTTGTTTTGCATTTGCCATTAAATGCCACTTTTGCTACTTTTCCAATTATTTTGTAAAAATTGCATTTTTTTGGATCCTTGCCATAAAAACCGATTTTTGCCAACTTGTTAGACTTTGGATTAAAAAAAATGTGTACATAAGTATCAGGAAACATTTTAAATATACATATTTTTTAAATATTTCTAAAAATTAAATTTCGCAAATTTTAATTTTTAAGTTCATACTAATTTACTACGATAACACTTTAGCACTATAACTGTAAATTTCTACACTATTGCTTTTTAATAAACATATTATTTATTATGATAAAAGATTGAAAAATAAACTTTCAGTTTTAATTTTTTTTTTAATTTAAAAGTAAAACATATTATTTATTATTATTGCTCTTTTTCCGTGCCAATTTAGCTTTTTTTCCATTTTTAAACTTTTTTGCCATTTTGAACTTGCCCTGGTTAACAGATTAGTCTTTATTACCCGGTCTAGTGTCGATTTTTGCAGTGAATATTTTTGTTCGTAATTGTTCAAAAATTAACCGGTTTAATTGCTCCGAAGACCAGGTATACTTAAAACTGCTTCTTAAACTGATTCTTGTTAGGTTCTTACATTTTTACTGGAACATGTTTGATAATTTTAGTGGTTGGGAAATGATATTAAAAATGTTTTTGGGAGATGGAAGAAGAAGTCGGATTCCAACAGAATGAATTTGTAAATTGATAAGTAATGTGTTAATGATAAAGGGTAATGCATTACTTTTTAATGAATAATCCTTACCTTCAGCATTATTTCGAAACATAGAGTAATGAGTTACCAATAGTTGGTTACGTAATGCATTACATTGTACTGTTTACTCATTACCTTAAAATTTATTTTAAAACAATAAGTAATGAGTTACCAATAATTGGACACTCACGGGTTACCTTGTAATGATACGTCATTACCTTTTGCATTATTGAAAAATATAAAATAATGACTTACCAATCACATATTACATAATGCATGAACTATAATCGTAGAGGAATAATTAAAATATCTTTTTGAAAATCTATTTATGGACACATTACTTCATGATTTTATGTAAGCATGAGTAGTCGATTATTACATGTGACGATAGATCAGTTGGTATAGTTCTCGCCTAACAACCAGAGACCCCAGGTTCGAATCTCAGTGCGACCAAGTTATTTATTTCATTAACAAAAATATTAGTAGTAATTTTGTTTGATAAATGGTTTTGAGAAAATTTATTTATAGACGCATTACTTTTCCGAGCACGGTAACCATATAAGTAACCAGTAACTTTACGAATTAATTTCTAATGAGTTCACCCATTATTTTAAGGCTCATCGTCTGTAATATTTCATCAGTCAAGTAAGGTGTTTGGTATTGTGTGTTTTGTGGAGATTTATGGCTATACATTACTTACCCATTATTTGGTAATGTGTGGTTTTGCTATTAATCTGTAAGAATTGCAAATTTTTCTGTAAATTTTACAGACCTTTTTATCTAAGTGTACATAAAATGTATAAGGATAAAACTAAACATGCCAAATTTTCAAATTCCTTGCATTATCGTTAAGATATCCTGAAACAAACACCAACATAATTACACACAGAGAAAAATTTAGCTATTTGCCAACTGAAATCTAGTTACTACGACTCAAATTCGCTTATTACGAATTTCAGACTGTTGGCACAACTTAAAATTAGTTTTCACAACAATGTTCGGTTATTTCAACTGAATTTTATTTGAAACACCCAAAATATTTAGAAATCTAATGTAAATATCGTTGTACTAACTGAATTTATAAATTGTTACCATTATTATACACTTTTTAATTCGGTTGGCACTTTATTTCTCTGTGTGTATACTCAAATGATAGATAATTTTGTGTAAATTAATATTCTTTAAAAAAATTTCATAAGTTTGTGGTTAAATTTCGAAAAATTCAGAAAAATATTCTGTAAAATGCGGTGAATGATGTAAATATAAAAACCGCGATATATAAAAAAATGCAAGTGAGAAAAAAATGCTATGACAGGCTTGAATTAAACGTACGAGAGTCTATTAAAAATATGTATTTCAAATGCAGGTTCTGCAACACTTAAAAATTTGAATGTATCATCTCTATTGTCCTTTGTCTTTGTGGTTTCTAATTTCATTTAAAATACAATGAAGAAGGACATCTCGGATTGTAAATTGTAAATTTTACAAAGTTACTTAACCATAAAGCTTATTTTGTTAGTGTTGTTGTTGTTGTTGTGTTCATCATTGCGTTGTTGTGGGTTTTTCATTATAAATTATTTTGCTTTTTGCAACAAATTACTTTGATTGTGGCCACTATTTGGTTGCACCACGGGGGACTGAGTTACTATGTATAATTTGTTTGAAATTACGATAATATTTTCGCAACCACCAATGGGGATATACAGCTATGCACAATGATAATTAGTTCTTTTTACCATAATTCTTGTTATGATTTAATATTTTCATAAAGAATATCTGCAAATTGTTGTAAGTAGAATGTCCATTTAAGTGCCATAAAATTCACAATGGAATTTGCAGAAGAAAAAAAAATACATTGAAAAGGCAACGAAATTTTTAGTTTATATCCTCCTCGTTCCTCATGTGCAGCCTACTGGACATTTTTCAAACGTTTGCAGACGTGTTTTCAAAAATTATTTTTAATTTTATGACCATTTGTACAGCTAACTGAACATGTTTTTTGTACTAAAAACCAGTATTTTTTTTTGCAAGCTGGTCACTCTAAAAAATTTTGCTTTATATTTGTGATCAGGTGATCGTATAACACGTTTTTTAAAGCACTTAACCATTTTAATTAAATTTTTGCAATTGTGATATATAAAAATTAAAAAAAAATATATAATTTTATTCTTAACAGTTCAATAAACAAGTTAAAGTACATAAATTTTCAATAACTTTATTGTTAGACCCTTATTTTAGCATTTTTTTACATGTCCAGCCCGCTGCACATTTGTTACCTATTACAAAAATAATGGCACGTTTTTTATTTCACTTAGTTACAAATGTCCAGCCGGCTGCACCTGCAGTATCTTAGAATCGCTTCACTTAGTTACAAATGTCCAGCCGGCTGCACCTGCAGTATCTTAGAATCGCTTCGTCCTTTATGTCCTTGAACAATTTTTTTTTTCTATTGTTTCTCTCAGAAGCATAAAACAAAAATTTTTGAAGACTTCTGACGCTAGATTTTTCCTCGGGACTGAGGAGGATATGTTCAAACTAATAACGAAACCGCCCAGGAAAAAATTACACATTCCAAAAAGAAGGTGATGCCCACACTTGCTTACATATCTCATTGCCAAATTTAGTAACTGCAATACCAAACTCATTCCAACGATAGTCAAAAAAGCAAGTAGTATTGTTATCAATTCTTTAAATTGAAACCAGAAAGCATGAACTCAATAACAAAGTAATTATTTACTTAAAAGAAAACAACAATGTTATTAACTTATATGTTTAACTTTTTGTACTCAGGAAGTAATCATATACTTTTTCTTAATAAAACGACGTTATTGGAAGTAGTTCCTAATTTTGAAAAAAAGAAGTTATACAGTTTTAAAGAATGTATCTCATATAAGGTATAAATTAGGGAAGCGCACGTGAGCAGAAAATTGTGAGTGGAAGTTGAAATTACTGACGTTATCGTGAGTGAGTGTAAAAAAAATTTTCGTCAGTGAGTGTAAAAAAAATTTTTTGTGAGTCATATTTTTGTTTTTCAATTGTGAATTGTTCTTTTTTTTGAAAAATTTATATTTTCCTGATTTATAGCTCTAAAATTATGACAAACCCATGTTATCATAACAATTCGATGTTTCAATTTTTAGGATTTTATTTCCGTATGAGTTTTGATCGTTATATTTGAGTGACCTAGGAGAATCACGTGTGAGTAAAAGTTGAATTTACTTATGGAACTACTTCATTTTTTTAAATGTAAGTACTTCTAATTTTTTCTAGGGAACTACTTATTTATTTTTGTTTTGTGTAAGTACTTCGTAGTTTTACAATGGAACTATTTCTTTATTAAAAAATGTATGTAGTTCTTAAAAATATAAAGTAATGGTTCTTCGGTAAAAAAAATAATCAATTCTAAAGAATCAATTATTTTAGTCTCACGCCCTGTTAAAAGAATCGAGTAGGTAATCTAGTAAGGAATGCGTTCTGACCAAAATGCTTGATTACAAACCCGCTTACCTTTTTGGAAATTTTTTTGCTGGGCGATTACTATTTTTAGATATTTATATCTGGTGTTAAGCACTAACTCTTATATCATATCCTTGAGGATTTTTGTAAATACTTAAAAAAATTATTGCATAGTTTTATGATGATTTTCCAAAATTTAATCAGATCCCATATAAAAAAGATCTGATCTGACCTGACCAGATCTAGCTAGGTCTGTTTTACCAGATCTAAACAGATATCATAGCATATGCATATGATCACATCTAATTTGATCTAAAAAATGGGTACAAAATTTAGATCTAAATAAATCTGTTTCAATCTGGGCAGATCTGATGAAATCTGAAATCAGATATGAAATTTTTAGATTTGGAGAGGTTCAATAATTTTTACAACCATCTAGTTAAATGATTAAAAAACGTTTATTTTAATACGATTATTCAGAAGCTTCTTGCAAACAGAACAAAGACTAGGTGAAACAAATCCATATTTTTAAATGTTTCACTTTTTTGGAAATCAGCTATGGCTGCCGGGTTCATCTCAAAATTTTGCGTAGTCATTTGCTAAAGTGTTTCTAAATCTCTTGTTCGTTGAACAACCATCGTTTTGCGTCTATTTAGTATGACCAGATACGGACATTGATATGGAATATCAATTTCTTTTTATCATATTACACAGTGATACACTTAAGTGGCTCCCAATAATTCTGCAAGTTCTTCTTGAGTTTGCGAACAATCTTCAATGCAGTAATGCCTCCAATTCATAATCTTCAAACTCAAAATCACCATTACTGAATAGCACAGCTTCAGCTAAAATTTTGCAAAATTCGACATTTTCGAAGAAAAAAAAAAACTTTAGTTTTCACACTATTTCAATGACTAAGTGGTAATAAATGATAGATGTTTATCCTCCATAAAGCCATTAAAGTTATTAAAGACACACACAATATGTAAAAGATATGCCATCTGTTCTGAATCCCGAGTTTTTAAGTTATACACCCAATAAATTTTAAACTAAAGTTACTATATATTTTGGTAAAATCAAGACATTTTAATGTTAAGTTTAATACCACCCTTTATCTTCGCGTTCTGCTGCCCGATGAAAATAATTTGTACGCTATTAAAACGCTATTTTATCAGTTTAATTTCTTCATACATAATTTTCAGATCCGATGAAAATTTTCTAATCTGTAGATGAATTTCCAAAAATTGTAAATATTTCCAATTTTTATTTGAAATGCATTAAATTCAAAAGAAAAATAAAGAACTCAGTGATTTTCTTTGTTAAGGCAATTTGCTTTTCACAATAAAGTAAAGCATAGACTTACGAGTCAGACGAAAACATAAAAACGGCTTACTGAATAGCATTTTCGGCTGCTTTAAGTTCGCAGACAAGACGGTTTATACGTCGAACAGAATATGAGCCTAAATTTCTAACTTTAGGTGAAGACTTAGGGATTGAAGCTTCGCAATCCCTACATTTTAAGCATAGCATACATAACCCTGCCCATCTTTTCTCTCAATTCAAATAAATCTTGAAAAATTAGCAGCACCTAAAATCAGTTTCAACAGATGTCGAACATTTTTTAAAATATCTCATATGTTTTTGAAGTTTTTAAAATACCACTTTTGGAACAACTTCGGAAGGGGTGATGGAAGTCAATTAGTTGGTTTTATTTATTCTAACTCCATACATATGACAACAAACCATACATGGCGTATGAGTTAAGTATTAATAGTAATTATATTAAGTATACGATGGGGTGTCCGAAAAGTACTTAAACAAGTGAGCTGAATAAAGGAAAAATGCACAGAAACAATTATTTCAAAAAAATTTAAGTTAAACTTTTGTTTGATTTCAAACTCAATTAAAACTTTAATAATAAAGCTGATAAATGTTTAATTGAAATTAATTTGGTGCGCACAAAATTTGATGACACCAAAATGAAAAAAAATTTAAAAATTTAAAAAAAAACAGGAAAAAATTTTAAAACATATGTATTGTGTTTAAAAATTTTAAACACAATACATATGTTTTTACTGTGGTTGGTTGACTGCTGATCAAAACATGAATTCTATTGGGTGGTGGATTAGATTGAGGCTGATGATGATCTGGCGCTGATTCTTACAAGATTGTTTCCATATTTCTCTTACATTTATTAATAAAATCGATAATACTTCAAAGTAAAATAATAAAATCCAAATAACATGTTAGAGAACAAGTTATACTCTATTATAACAGGTTCAAATTTCTGTTCTACAACCGATTCTTTTTATATGGAGTTTGTCCCATTTGCAATAGGTTATTTACCCCCAAACTAGAACAGGTTGCTTTAGAACCGGTTCTAGAACCAGTTATGAAACTGGTTCTGGGACAGCGAAACATTACATTTTGACCTCTTCTAGAACCGGTTCCATGTAACCGGTGGTAAAAGAAGCTGTTCTAGAATAGCTTCAAAGGTAATCTGTTCTGGGTTATAATAGCACAGGAATCATCATTCTATAAATGTGTGGCCAACATGGAGTTGAGGTACTCTTATTGCCCACTTAAATAAAGTATGGAATTAGTAACTCTTATGATAAAATATTTAGTGTACTCGGGCAAAAAAGGAGCAAAAGTTTTGGAAAAAAAGTGTTGCAAAATGTTACATTTTCTAATCGTCAAACCCCCAAAACAGGTGTTAAAAATAATGTCAAGACGTACAAACACGTCTCAAAATGATTTTCGGAAAATTCATTAAAAAATAATAGTGCACTCAGGGAACTTCTGCTTTAAAAATATGTAGTTGTTTAGGTTGTAATACAGTTTCATTATTTTTAATGTAAATGTAAGTCATTTGTAGAACAAATAACATTTTTAACTAACCTTGTAGTTCATTTAAAAAAACAACTCACATCAAATGACTGTTTTATGATTTTACATTCATTTTTTACAGTTGTTTTTTGTTATTTAAAAAAATAAAAATAAATAAATGTTTGTTTATTTTTTACTACCATGTGGTTCATTTTTACTACAATTGTTAGTCATTTTTTGAACATTAAAAAACAAATGACAATGTTAGTTGAATTTAATGAAATGTAAGTCGTCCTTTTTTTAAATGAAATTTCATTTGTTTTTGACTACAATTGCTGTCGTCTTTACCAACATAATTTCCTAAGTGTGCTACTTAATATCAGATAAATGTATTCTCTTCCATTCTCCTCACAGGCTTGAGGAAAACATTTTTACTATCTAAATGTTAGACAAATATCAATGAAAATTTATCACAAAACAATTGTCATGTCTTTAAACATAATGCAATTTAGCCGACCATTGTTAAGCATTAAGGTAATTAATTTTTTATATTTTTTTTTTTTTAATTTCAAAACAGTACCTATCCCAAACGTTTATATAAGGCGTGTTTCGTATTTATAACCCATGTGTGAAGTTATACTTTGCAGCTCTATAAAATATAAACTAGTCTAGGTTTTTTAATTTTGATAGTTGAGCCATTTCAAAAAAATCTTGAACCAATTTTAGTCGTTTTTGGAATGGATGTGTTTGGAGTTAATTAATAGTGAGCACATCGATATTCAACGTTCCTATAATATATGGGCAGTATTAAGTTTTTCAAAATTCGGTGTATTTAGCATTCGCATCTTAAAGTTCAACATTTTCAGCAAATCTAGAAAAAATACTTAATGTTTAAACTACTCTAACTTTTTAAATTTTTTTCTCATATGAATGATTGGGTCTTCTGCTTTTAGATATTTTAGAAAATTGTACAGTGTCTTTGGATAATGTTTGGAAAAATGCAAAATTTTAAAGTAATTTTGTGGAAAAACTGTAGATAGAAAAATTAAGTCCGCCATTAAAATCATCGTGTTTGAAAATATAAAATTTACCTCCAATTAACCTACAGTTGAACCTCGATTATCCGGGTTGCACGCGGCAGGACTCAGCACAGATAATCGAAAACACGGTTAATAGAAGTTATTTATTTTTCCCGAATGTTAACTCTTTGTATGTAGGTGAAAAGAAAAAACAAGCAAAAAAATATGTGCTGAACGGATAATAGAGGTGAAGCACGGAGGAACAAAATAATAGCACGGATAACAGAGGTAAGCACGGTTAATAGAGGTATAAATCAAACCACCAGCATGCCGGTTAACAGATATACCCGGTTAATAGAGGCCCGGATAATCGAGGTTCAACTGTTATTCCTTTTTTAAAGTTATGATTTTGTCCTCTTGTGTAATTTCTCTTAAAACACAAGATTGTATTTTAGCTTTTTTTGCGAAGTGACAAAATTATTCGTAAAATAAACATATATCAACTATGTTTTACTTTTAAATTAAAAAAAAAAAACAAAAGTTTATTTTTCGATCTTTTATCATAAATTATGTGAGATTATTCAAGTTCAAGATCATTTGTTTTTTGTTAAACAAAAAACCGTGCAATGTTTATTTAATTATTAAAAAAGGTTTTCATCCGCCAATTGAATACAGACTTTAGCTACTGACAGGTCCTAACATGTTTAATTTCACGTCACCGAAAATCTTCAGAGAAGCAATGTAGAAGGGGTAGAAGATTTACCCAAATTATAATTTTTTTATAAAAAAATGTGTAAATCTCAAAAACTATGTGTAAATTTGTTCACAAACATTGTTTTCTGGATAATGATTGAAAACAATATTCAAGGAACCTATACAAAATTTCAAGTCGATACTGCAACTAGAACTCGATATATATTACTTTGAAAATTAAAAACATACTCAGATATGCGGGTATGCGTAGACTTAAAGGTTAAAGGTGATTTTTACTGATGAGAAAAAGAAAAGAAAAAAATTGCCACGCCCTCTGAGAAGAAGCCGCTATGTACAAAAACGGATACCACATTTAAAATCTATATACTTTTACGATTAATATATGGTGCCACAATATTATATCAAAATCCATGAAGCAGAACTTTAACTTTTTTACTTTGACTAACATTCGTACATTTTTGTAGATTTACACTTTATTTTGTACGATAGTGTATATGGTTTTTTTTCTTTTTATTTGTATATTCGTATTTAATTTGCCAATTTTTCCTTCAATATGATTTCTAAAGTTGTGACTGTCGATCTTAAATGTATAAATATTTCAAAATACTGTAAAACCCCGTTGTCATATGCAAGTAACCGGTCGCAAATAGAAAATAGGAGTGTCTACACTATGACATGCCAGTTTCTCAAATTATTTGAATTCAGTATTGACAACTATTCCAAATTCTAACATATCAATGGAAAATTTTTATTTTAAAGTTTTCTTATTTAAAAACTCATAAAATTAATATTATAAATTATCATTAAGATTTGTCGGTGTGTCCTTAGTTTATTATTTTTTTTTTTTTTAAATATACACATAAGCAGTCATAATTACACGGTGCTACAATGAAAAAAAAAACTTGGAAAACGACCTAGCGTGGGTTATAGGTCTTGTTGAGTACATTACAAATTGTGTCAAAAAATTTCAAAAACACCCTCAAATTCAGAAGTTATTCTAAAAAAAACCGTTTTCAGTGATGTTCGTCAACTCATCGACCTGTAACTCAGTCAGTTTTTGTCCGATTTAAATTTTGGAACGGTTTTGGAAAGAAAACTGATTACGCTTTAAAATGACGTGCATTTTTTGATACATTTGTAAGTTATAAGTATTGTGTTTGTTAAGAAAATCTACAAAAAAAAAAACGAAAATTATAAACTTTTTGATTTTAGTAGCTTTTCATTGCTTATTTTAATATGAAAGCTTATAAAATTTATACCAACGTATAAAGAAAATTTAGTTCTTAACAAAACATGGTTTTCATTTTTCAAATCGGATCAAAATTGTAAAAGTTATTCAACTTTTTATTAACACCTGTTTTTAGTATTTTCTCACCCATAGCAAAACATATGAATAAAAAAAAACAATTAACTAAACAAGCAAATTTACGTTTGTAAGTCAAGTGGTTTACCAAAAGAAAAGTCTGCAGTCCCAAAATTTTTACTTTAGAAAAAGTTAGTAACTTTTGCAAATATAAACCGATTTTAACAAATAATATCTCTTTTTTCTATATAAAATTGTCTTTAAATACAGTGCAAAAAAATATTTTTTCATAGAAAAAATTAAAATAACTCTTGAGATAGGCGTGGTAGAGAAGATTAAGCATACTTTTCTAAAAATCATAACTACATTGTAAATTTTTAATTGAATTAGACTGCGCAGTTTCTGGTAACACAACCTTCATCAGTAATCTTTTTGACAATACTGTAATTATTTGTTATGGTTTTTATTGTTTGATTGCATCTATATGAAATTTTTATTTATTAAATGCAATCCTGACCGTGGCTTGAACCTGCTTTCTTTGCCACATGCACTTCGCGCTACACTTTTGAACTTGAAAAATTAGGAAAAAAAAATAAAAAAAAAATAAGAAACTTTTGATAAACCTTTACCTAATTTCTTGGAATATATATTTTATGAATACATTCATGAAAGCTTAATTCTTTGCCAAAACTGTTTCTGTGTTTGAAATCGGTCAAAAAATGTGTGAGTTAGAGGTACTAAAGTGCTACGACCTACCTTAAAACAGTTTTTTAAAAATAACTCAAAATTTTGTGGGTGTTTCAAAATTTTTGAAAACGGTTTTTGTCCTCACCTAGGCCTACAACCCCCACTAGGTCGGTTTTCAAGTTCTGACAAAACGTGTTTTTTTGTAGCAGTGTGTTATTATTCCCTTTTACAAAAATTCACTAAATACCAGTAAATTGGTGGAAAACGCAATAATAGGCAACATTTTTTTTTTTTTCATTTTGACATTTAACTTGTCTCAAGAGCCAAAAATGCACTGCCTTCAAAATTTCGTTGTAAGTTGTGTCGCAAATGACAAAATTCTAATTTTATTAGTAAAAAAAATGTGAGTGTATTGAATTTTTCGAACTTGTACTTGCATGTGGCAACGGGGCGTTAAATAAAATCATAATGTATTTACGTTCTTTTTTCAGTTATATTTTCAATTATATTTTCATTATTTCCTGCCATTTCTTTAACTTTTTGGAAATTAATAAAATTAGTTTTTTTTTACCTAACACTGTCCATTTTTTCTCTCAATTCAAACAAATCTTGAAAAATTAGAAGCACCTAAAGTCAGTTTTTAAAGTCAGTTTTTTTATTGAACAAATTCGGAAGGGATGATGGAAATCAGTTGGTTGGTTTTATTTATTCTAACTCCATACATATGATAACAAACCATACATGGCGTATGAGTTACGTATTATAGAAATTATATTACGTATACGTTGTTGTATCCGAAAAGCACTTAAACAAGTGAGCTAAATAAGGGAAAATGCATAGAACTAATTATTCTCAAAAAAATGTAAGTTAAACTTTTGTTTAATTTCAAACCCAATTAAAAGTTTAATAATACCTGAAAAATGTTTAAAATTAATTTGATGTTCACAAAATTTGATGACAACAACAAAAAAAAAAATTAAAATAGCAAAAAAAACGCAATATATATTTGGTTAGTTGATATATATAGCTGATCAAACCATGAGTTCTTGTGGGTGGTGGATTAGATTGAGGCTGATAATGATGATCTAGTCCTTATGTAAAAGTGAGGCAGTCCCTCTAGCGTGATTTTCACAAGATTTTTTTCCGTCTTTCTCTTACATTTCTTAACGAAATCGTTAATACTTATAATAGCACAGGGATCATCATTCTATATATGTGTGGCCATAATGGAGTTGAAATACTCTTAAAGTATGTATTTAGTAACTATTATGATAAAATGTTTAGTGTATTCGGGTAGCAAAGGTATATTTACTAATCATTAAACGCCCAGAACAGGTATTAAAATAATGTCAAGAGGTACAAACACGTGTCAAAATGATTTTTGGAAAATTCAGTAAAAAAATATTAGTGCTACTTAATATCAGATAAAGGTACTCTCTTGCATTCTCCTCAAATGCTTGAGGTAAAGATTTTTATCATCTAAATATTATAGAAAATATCAATGAACATTTAGCACAAAACAATTTTAATTTCTTTAAACATAATGCAATTTAAAGGACCATTGTTAAACATTAAGGTCGTTAATTTTTTATTTTTTTAATTTCAAAACTTTACCGGGACCAAAAGTTTAGATAAAGTTTCATATTTAGAACCCACATGTGAAGTTATACTTTTAAGCTCTATAAAATTTAAACTAGTTAAATTATTTTAATTTTGACAGCTGAGACATTTCAAAAAAAATCTCGATTCAATTTTAGTCGTTTTGGAATGGATGGAATATCTAGTGAGAAAAGAGGTATTTAAAATTCCTATGATATATGTGTTTTATTAAGATTTTCAAAGTTCTACATTTTTAACAAAACTGATAATAAAATGTAATAATGTTTAAACTACTCTAACTTTAGAATTTCTTTCCTATTTTTATAACTTTCATATCATATGAAAGATTGGATATTCTGCTTTTAGATATATGTTAGAAAACTGTACAGTCTCTTTGTAGAATGTTTTCAAAAATGTAAAAACGAATTTTTTTAGCGAACATTTCAAAAACTAAGTCTTTCATAATATGTTCCTTTTTAATGAAAAACTGCATTAATTTAATGAAAAGTTTCAATGGACGAGTTCCAGTGACATTTCATAGATTTAATATAAAATATGTATTGCCATCACGCAGATATTTCTTTAAGTGCAGTTTTTGTTGCATTTTTAACTGTCAGGATATATGACAGGTAGGCGTGTTCTTCTTGCGATTTTATAAAATTTTTGTAGTTTTAGATGTTTTAACAAAAAATAATCGTATGCCAAATTCCGCTTACGTACGACAACTCCTTATATTTTTGGCCATTCGTTATATGAATTGAAGACACTGCACAGTGGGATATATCCCAAATTTTTGGAAATACAGTATAACTCGTCCATTTCTTACTAACTGGTCCGATTGCAATTAAATTTTGAACAGGCATAAGTAATATAGTTTTAATGCTCAAACTCCCGGGAGCAACAATATGACCCCCAAAGTAGGGCACTCTCGGATAGCTATTAGCAATAATCTGGACCTGAGTTAAGCAAAATTATAATTTAAAATTTTCAAATGGGAATATCTCTGGAACCATAAGAGATAGTCCACACAAGTAAGCATGTTTTTTGTTAGTCCCTACTAACACAACACAAATATGTTTTTTTTAAATCGGATTAGAAACAAAAAAAATGGCGAACACTACAATTTTTTATACAAAAGTGCCCTACTTTGGGGGGTCATATTGCAGCCCTGGTCGGTCTGGGAGGTTCGATATCAAAACATCGATATTACGTCACTAGTGCCTGTTCGAAATTTTACTACAATCGGACCACTAAGTAAGAAATGGCCGAATTATTTCAAGCCGAACTATTTCCACTGTGAACTGAGCGACCCCACACTGATAAGCTAGCACGCTACCAAGAAGAATTTAAAAAAAGTTAGATTTTCTAAATTAAGTTAAATAATAATTTAAAATAAACGCAAAATTTTTCAATATTTAACCATGCTAACCTACATCGCCCATCTATTGGAAAAATAATAGAAATTATATTCTAGTTTTTATTATTATCATATAGAGCAACAAATACTGTTAGGTTGACGGTGCTGTTTTTTTTAGCTGGCCAGTTGGCTTGGAGAGCAACATATGTATATATGTACCTACCCACACTTTTTCTACTATTGTATATTGCTAACTGGGCCATAATTGCACGTCAAGTATGATGTTCTATTTATCGTGTTAGCTACAGCTGGATATGACCTAAATATTACTTACATTTTCCATCGTATGCGTTTTATATAGCACCCATACATATATAATGCTTGCTACATGTACAAATTATATGTATATGTATTATATATAATTTACCGACAATCTTAAAATTCAAAAAATACATGTATTTGAACACGCGCACCTGAACTCTTTCCCTGGCATGAATGTAGTTTAAAGTTTTTATTCTTTTATAATTCACTGATGTAATATTATGCATGTTGTATTTCATACAGGCACTGCAACTTGCAGTTCTTTATGGCTTTTATTTTATTTCACAAATATTTTTTATAATTTATGGGGCTTTCTTATGCCACACAAAGACTTTCCTCCTGAACTAATTAAAACTTTGTAAGAAAAGGAAACTTAAATGTACACTTGGAATACTATGTAGTTAAAAAACCACTGCAAATTTAGTTAAAAACAAATGAAATTTCACTTAAAGAAAGGATGACTTACATTTTAGTAAATTCAACTAACATTGTCATTTGTTTTTTACTGCTCAAAAAATTAACCAAAAATGTAGTAAAAATTAAACTCATATGCAGTAAAAAATAAACAAACATTTATTTGTTTATTTTTTTAATTAAAAAAGAAAAACGACTGCACAAAATTAATGTAAAATCATAGTACACTAATTAGATGTGGTTTGTTATTTTTTAATGAACTACAATTGTAGTCAAAAATTCAATTTCTTCTACAAATGACTGTTTTTGCACTTAAAAATAAATGTACTGTATTACCATAGAGTACACTCAAAAAAATAAGTTAGTACAAAAGTTAGTAAAACGTCTTGTAAATCAGGTATACTATTTTAAGAAAATTTTTTGCTAAAGTCGTGTTTTCAGCTAAAATTTTTGTTATACTTATTCAACACTTAACTGTTTTATACTAATGCTTTACTAATATTATACTAATGATTTACTAATTAATTTTGCTAAAAAAAAATTCTGCTGATAAGCACATTAATAGTGTGGACGACAACCAGATTGAAAGATATACGCAGAATGAAGTAGATGTCGCGGCATGTCAAGATGTAGTAGAGAAGAGGAAAATGATACTAAAAAGTACAACTCTAATAAGACATATAAAAACATCAACCATGGAAGATTTTTGTATCTGTTTTTCATACATAAAACAAAATTGAGGATTAAAACAACTTAAATTTTGCGTTGTCACCGGCTTGTGAAAATAATTGTCTTTTAATTAAATAAAATATTTAAATTTAATATTTATTTCTAAACTAAATGTTTATAGATTAATAATCTAGTGTGGTCACATTGCAAACAAACATATACAGACATGTAGACAGAGTAAAGCGAAAGACAAAGACACACATCTTAGGTAGATTTTTATTGTTCCTTTTTCTTGTTGCAAAAAAAGGTTGTTTTTTCGTTTCGTTTGTTTTTGTTTATTTTTTCGTTTGTTTCTATAATTATCTTCGGCAGTTGCGTCCTTTAAAAGATAGCATCATTTAGACAACCATTGATGTAAGTAGTTGAAAGAAATTTTTTGTTATGTTATATATATTTATTTCTATATATTTTCAGATATTAAATTAATTCATATCGTTAATGTGGGAAAATGAAAATTTTTATATTTCGTAATTATTGTAAATTATTTTTAAAAGAATCACAAAAATATGTTTTATGATTTTCAGCAAATAAATTAACTAAATTACAAATTTTCTACAATTTTTTGCGTTTTTTTCAGTCTACTAAAATTCAGCAAAAAATTTATTAATTTTTAGCAAGGCTTTTTTATTTCTAATCCACTAAGTGTTAGCAAAACTTTTGCTGACTCTACTAATTTTGTTGCTAAAAATCAGCTCGCTGATTTTCAGCAAAAGATTTTGTTGACATTAGCAATTTTTTTTTGCAACACCCTCGTTACTAAAATTTTGCTGACTCAGCAAAATTTTTTGCTGACTTTACAAACTTTTTTTTTTTGAGTGTAAGAATATACTAGAGTGACGCTCAGGAACCAAGCCCCCTTAAAAAATTGTGCAGATTACAAAGTTTGGGTAACTGAGAGCAGAGAGACAAAATTGAGTAAATTTTCCCGTTTTTTGAGAGAACTTGAAAGCAAATTTTGCTGTTCTCTAAGAGTATTTGCTTTGGAATCAAAGGAAATTGCTTTGATTTCAAAGCAAAAGCCTCATTCCCAAACTATGTAATCTGCACAATAGAAAGAATTTCTGCAACTGAGCGGTATTACAACTCAAACAACTGCACATACTGTATTTAATGAGCAACGCTAAAGAAACTGTATGAGTAATAAAGAATTGCTTATATAAATATTACTTATACGTACTGTAGTACAATACATCCCATAATACACGATGAATTACGCACCATCTTATGATGCGCGGCTCCAGAAATTAATAAATAGGCAAATTTCGTACGCCATTTCTTGTTTTTTTGGACACTACTGCCAGTTGGTGCGAATTTGGTGTGATTTTAATATTTTACCATTTTACACATTTTTGCACAAGTCCGATCTTAAACATTATTTTTTTTGTGTTTTCGGGTTTTTCCATAAATTTAGTAAATATCGATTTTTTTTAACTTTGCATTTTTTTAGCAAAACGGAGCCTTTTTGTTAATGTTTCTATCTGTATGCATTTGTGTTGATCCCTATTATACTCTTTAGCGTGCAGAAAATTTGATCTTAAGTCACCGGGAGTGAATTACGCGTTACTTTTAATTTAAACGATTTTGACACGGCATATTTAATCGTTAATGGCAATACTGCAGTAAATATATAAATCGCAAGTCTTCATTAAGTTTTAGCAACAGCTAAGAGGCCGCAAAAAATGTTGTACGGATTATAGAGTAACTATATCGGGCTTTTAATATTTTATTGATATAATTTAGCATCGCTTAATAGAATCCAAATCACTCAAAAAAATAATTAAGTAGAAACGTTTGCAGCCTTCACTAAAATCAATGGATGTGAATAGATTTAAGTTACAAAATTTCTAGTGTCAGACCGAAGACTTCTGCCAGATAATATTTTTTGTAGTTATAGGGTATTTTAAAGTATTATGTACAAATTTGACAAATGGAAAAATGTTTATTGGGCTTATTAGATGCGATTTTTCAGTGTCAAATTTATAAAAAAAGTCGGTAGTTAAGCAATGAATTAAATAATAGGACGCCAAATAATCGTCCAAATCGGAAAGATTCTTCGGCTGATTATTTGACTTTCCAGCTAAACTTCGACTTTTTCCTTAAAGTTTTACTCAAAATGGAATTAAAACACGGCTCAACAAATATGTTTTTATATTAAACTTTCTCCTCATTGTCTACAAATAACAAAAACCTACCAAATATCGTTTTTTGGACGAAGTGTTTGGTCGGACACTTCAAATATCTTGAAGGACATGCTTGCAAAGCAGCATTAATGTGCCTTCAAAATCAGTTTCATTTCGTTTTTAAACCCAAATATTATAGATATGACATTTAAATCTTTTTAACTCCCAAAGCAATTGACATTGTCTATGATGTATATTCTTAAAACAATTTTGAATTTATGTATACTCTGTTATTTTCAAAAAATTATACATAAGGTACAAACAAATCAAATTTAAAAAATAATGGATATCTTATGATGTTAACAAGATTTTTTTTTTTACACTGAACCAACACTCAGGGGATGCCCCTACTAATGCATTGCATTGTGTTGATATCAGGAAAATAGGTTATGGGGAGGAAGAAAGAGGGAGTAGTGTTTGTGAACATTTTACTCGAATGTTTCTAAATTGTAATTTGCAGGGAAGACTCCGCAGGGAGACAATTCCACATACGGCTAGTGCGACTTGTTTTATTTACCCGATGACAAGTAAAAAAAACAAAATTGGAAGAATTGAACTAATTCAAATCAAAAATAAAACATTTTTCACTAATAAACATTCCAATTTTGTTTTTTTACTTCTCATCGGGTAAATAAAACAATACGGGTACAGCGTTGATCTTTTTCCTTCAAAATGTGGGTAAAAATATTCTACTCCTTCTACATTGGTTCTCTGATGATTTTCGGTGACGCGAAATGAAACATGTAAGGAACTGTCAGTAGATAAAGACTGCTTTAAGTTAGCGGACAGAAAACTTTGTTGATTAATAAATAAACATTGCACGGTTTTTTGTTTAAGAAAAAACAAATGATCTTGAACTTGAATAATCTTGCTAACATCATGAGATATCTATTATTTTTTAAATTTGATTTGTTGGTACAATTGTATTTTTCATTTTCAAATTTAAAGCACTATATCTTTCGCGGCCCTCTCTCAGATTGATGCATGCTAATGGATTGACAATATGACATTATTATGCCTAACCTATTGACATATTACCCTCAAATAAATTGCAGCAAATTTTGTATTGTTCGCAAAATAAAATGTATATTTTTGAAAATTTTTAGAATTTTTGTGTACTTTGTTATTTTCCAAAGTTAATACTTAAGGTATAAAAAAAACTTTGGGTCCTTATATCTCTTTACACTTAAGAGATAAATCACAAATTTAAACGCAGTTTTTTAGACATTACTGATTATAGTGCATATCTGCAATTAAATTTTTTTTTTTTCTAATTTTCAATTTTAAACCGCTATAACTTTTGCGGCACTTGCTCAGATTAATATATGCGAACGGATTTATGTTTAATATGTCTACAAAGCATCATTGATGTACCATCAAAAAAAATTTAGTTTTTGTTAAGACTAAAAAATTTTGAAAAATGTCCATAACAAGTTCATGATATTTAGAGATGGGATTCTACATTGTATTTACCCATTTACTGGGTAAATACCGGATATATACCTTTTTTGGAAATTTATTTGGGTATTTATATAATACATTTGAAATATCAATAACTTAAATTTATGATAAAAAAAAGAAAAACTGTTGTCTTTAAGAAAAAAAATGGAAATGTCTGTTAACTGCTTTGTAAGCACTGTAATTTTTATTTATAAAATTTATTATAAAGTCCTTTAGATGTTGCTGCTAAATGTGTTTGTTCGCCAAGCATAGTTTAAACCCACATTATTGGTAAATACCCAGGTATTTAACCATTTTTCCCAATTTCCCCTTCTTACCGGGTATTTGCCCTTTTCCCTTCTCTAATGATATTGTACTACTCTACAAATACATTTGTTTTCATTTTATGCAAAAAAAAAAAAAACACACAATTTTAATACATACAAGAGAGACAGAGTTGAAAATTAAAATATAACGTGTTAATCCGTAAGCTGCAGCACTACAGACATTAAAATATACAAATACCGTGGGTTTATAGAAAATGTCAAGAGTCGCTAAATGTCAACTTTTTTATTGCAAGCATATTTCTAATTACACTCCTCTTATATAAAATATATTGGGTAAACTGCACTTTATGGGGCGTTCTATAAAAAAAAGTAGGATGTCCCCTTTAAAATTAAAAAGAATTTTTTTCTATTTTCGGTTAAAGGGCCGGTACGCGTAGTAACACACAAGTCTCTGTACTATAACAAAAGGAAATTGCCTCAGAATTTCAAAAATAAAATTATAATTTTATATCTATGATACGTAGCGCCCTCTACACCCGTTTACAAGATTTGCCTGCAGCGCTATTTTCAAAAACACAAATACATCGCAATTACAAACAAAATAAATTTTTTGATAAAATCGCAAAATTAAAAAACTTTTCTCAGTAAAGCCGCTAATGCAGAAAAACAGATAAGCCGGGCTTTGGACGGACTGGAGGAAAAAACTCTTAAGCCAATAAATTGTGTACTAACACCTCCACGCGGTTATCCCTCCACGTATCTTGGATCATAAAAATAACATAATTTTTAAAATCTTTTGGAAATGTCCTTTTATTTGAGGACCTTTTATTCTACGCATATCGATTTTTGGGGCCTGGAAGGCCCCAGGTGCCATAGCCCTAAAAACAGATGATGGAAAAAAAATGTTCTTTTTTAATTCCAGACTGGGTAATTGTTTTAATTTTTTTAGGAACGCCCCATAAATTGCAGTTTTGCCGCAATATTATATTTAAAAATATTTCACTTAAAAAACCTTTTAAAAATTATAATCTTTCATTTATATATATTTTTAAAATATTATTTAATAAATGTCAAGGATACAGGGTTGCCACCAACAAAATTGCAAAATTACACATGGATCGTGCCAAAATTACACATGAAATCACAAATTACACATGCTTTCTTTTTGAAACAAAATAACGTTTTTTTTTTGTTTGAATTTTCAAAAAATGCCTTTTTTTTGTTTAATTTTTAAAAAACTTAACTATTTTTTTATTCAATATATCATTTTATAAAGTAATTTAAACTTAAAAATAAAGAAATTAAATATTGAGATTAAATTTATATTGAAATTAAATTTTTCGAAATATTTAAAGTTTCCAATTTTTGAACATCATGTTTTGAGTAGGCTCAAAATTTGGTCAGCCATTTCTATGAATTCCTTTTTTCGTAAATAAAATCGATGAAATGGTATCAGATGACAGTTTATTTCTTAAATCTGTTTTACAATTGTACAAATTGCTAAATATTCGTTCTGCTGCAGCGTTTGAAAGGGTAAAATAAGAATATAGTTAATAACTATTTGCAAAGTAGGAAATAATCTGTCCTCTTAAGGAATTTGTTAATATAAAAACCTTTTTCCAATATTCTTCCGGATCCATATTACTATGAAGTTCAAATTGTTAAAATCTAAAAGTGCATGCTGTCGCCATTCATTATCAAGTTGTTGCAAATTAATATTGAAGGAAGAAAATCAAATACAATGAGGTTGAAAAGATTGTGCAATTTTTGGATCAACTATATCCCACAATGGTATAACTATCGTCACTAAAACAAATCTTGTTTTTATTTGCCAAATTGTCTCTATATAAAACTCCCGACAATCTTGAAGTATACTTGTTTGTTCAGAATTAGAGCATGTCGTCAAAGATTCATGAGCACCAACACCAATGTATATATCATTAACGTTTATATATATATTTTTATCTGAATGGTCTATTTCACATAAGGATTGGGATTTTAAAATATCCACTTTTATGTAATTTGAATAAATAGTTTGCATTATTTGCTTTCGGATTCGGATTTCATTTTATACAATACTGGCTTTTCTGATTGAAAAAGAATATTAAATGAAGTTAACATTTCTATATTTTCGATAAAAATTTGAAATAAATTTTGAATTTTTCATCATCTAATGCCTGCCTTGTCTCACCTAATACAACCGTTCCAACGCATTTTACTGCAACAAATAATACTTTATTGGATCTTTTTTTGTTAGCAACCATTCTAATATACAACTTTATGACCAACTTTCGGCGTCATGTTTTTCAAAACACGATTTAATTTTTCTTTCATATAATTTTAAATTACTGGCAACTGATCAGGTAATCACCTATCGTGACATCAAAATATTGATCTAGTTACCCTGGCGAACGAGTTTCTCAAAATTGACTGGAATTGTTTGTATTATTTGATCTCAGTGGATGATCAGCTCTCATTTATAGAGCACAACCTAAGTAATCTATTCAACCAAACAGTTCCTTTAAGAACTAAAACTGTTAGTCACCGAAAAAAGCCCTGGTTTTCTTCCAACATTAAAGAAGCAATTTATCGAAGAAATTTGGCCTATTCTCGATGGAAACGTTTCAAAACTACGCTGCTTCATAGAGAATATTGTAATGCTGGAAATGAAACTAATAAACTGATAAAAAATGCTAAATCGAATTTCTACGCAGAAAAATTCTCATGCGCTTTAGGATCTAAAAAAACTTGGCAAACTATACGTGAAATTGGAATCGGTAAACCGTCTATCCATGTACCTTGTCCAATTGATGCTGATACTATTAATGAAACTTTTTTAAATATACCAATGGTTGCAGCTGACAGTAGCTTTTATAATTTCACTTACCCTAATGACGATTTTGGAGATTATAAATTTTCCTTTACCTGCGTAAACCAAAGTGACGTACTAACGGGTAGCTTATCTATTAAATCTAATGCTGTTGGGTCAGATGGAATACATCCAACATTTTTTAAGATAATCTTACCACAACTTATTCCGTATATCACTTTTTTTTCAACAAAATCATCACAACTAGCTATTTCCTACTAAATGGAAAAACGCTAAGATCATACCGATTCCTAAGTCTAGTGCTGATTACAGACCTATTGCTATTTACCATTCCTTTCTAAAGTCTTCGAAAGGCTAATTCACAATCAAATTACCCAGTTCTTAAACAATAACAATATGTTAACTGTTCGTCAATCAGGATTTCGAAAAAAATCACAGCAGCATTACAGCATTAGTAGACGTTGCGGAAGAAATTAGAAAAGAGGTTGATAAAGGCAATATTTACGTTTTTAGTTCTGTTGGATCATTCCAAAGCATTTGATACTGTTGACCACGACCTTTTATGCCACAAATTAAGAAGTATGTTTAATTTCTCTTCATCCGCTACCTCTCTTTTGTCAACATATCTTAAAAACAGATATCAATATGTTGAAACTACAACTAAAAGATCAAAATCACTACCTGTTAGAAGAGGTGTTCCACAGGGATCTATATTAGGCCCCCTTTTGTTCTCGTTGTATTCTAATGATCTACCGAGTATAATAACACACTGTAGAGTTAGAATGTATGCAGATGACGTCCAACTTTACATCAGTTGCAAAAAGTCATCTCTAGTTCAATGCGTCAAAACTTTAAATCAGGAACTTCATCAAATTTATCTGTGGGCAAAGGCGAATGGTCTAGGGATCAATCCCAAAAAATCAAAGTGTATTATAATTCAAAAACCAATAGACAAAATCAACTATATTCCTAATATTTCCATAAATAATCAACGTATCGAAATTGTAAAAACTGCTAAGAATCTCGGAATATTTTTTAACAGCACTCTGGCTTGGTCTGATCACATAAAATATGCTTGTGGTCGAACTTTTTCCACGGTTAGAACACTTTGGCGAACTCAACATTGTACACCGCTTAAAACAAGAATTCTGCTTGCTAAAACTTATTTAGTACCTATTTTGATGTATGGCTGTGAAATCTTTGCCAGCTGTGACTCAATAAGCAGAAATAAATTAAACGTAGCTTTCAATAATATTGCTCGATATGTACAAGGTGGCGCAAAAGTAATCTTCCTATCAGAAAATGCTATAAATTTTGCGATTGGCCCCTAATGTCAGTTCTGTTTTGACATTGTGTAGTAAACACATGCGAAATACACGTTAATAAACAATGTTACGCTACACTGCTCCAGAACGCGGAATATTTCACCACCAAGAGGAAGATGATTTTTCATCAAAAATAATCATGAGTGATGAGGCCCATTTCCATCTTAGCGGGTACGTAAATAATCAAAATTTACGCTTCTGGGGCACTGAAAATCCGCGTGTAACCCACGAAGAGCCATTACACCCGCTCAAAGTCACTGTATGGTGTGCTGTTTTCGCTGGAGGAGTCATCGGACCTTTTTTCTTCGAAGACGTCGCGGGCCAAACGGTTACTGTGAATGGTGAGCGCGTTTTGCCGCAATTTGATGAATTGGGATTGGAAAACATGTGGTTCCAACAGGACGGTGCAACGGCACAAACTGCACGTGCCACAACCGATATGCTGAAGGATGCATTTCCCGGGCCGCCTAATCTCCCGTTTTGGCGATTTGCACTGGCCAGCAAGATCGCCTGATTTGACCGCTCCATACTTCTTTTTGTGGGGCTTTTTGAAGTCGCGGGTTTATTTCAACAAGCCTCAGACTCTTGCAGCTCTTAAAGACAATATCCGTCAAGAATGTGAGGACCTATCGCCGGAAGTTTTGGCCAAAGTGATGGAAAATGCCATAAAAAGGGCTCAAATGACAATCAACTGTGGCGGCGGCCATTTACATGACATTATATTCTCGACTTGATATAAAAAAAAATCAAAATACCAAATAAAAATAATCCACAAGAAGAATCAAAGTTTTTAATTTTTTTTTTAAATTACAGCCAAAAAACATCGGAAGGTTGTTTTTGCGCCACCTTGTATATGGCTTAAAAAGACGTACACGAGTTTCAACATTTTCAATTAAACTATATGGTACTAGCTTTGACAATCTTCTTAAGATACGAACTTTAATTTTTCTGCACAAAATAATTTATACGCATCAGCCGGGCCACTTCTATGATAAACTGATTTTCTCGAATGATATTTGCAGAGGAAAAAGATTAAAATCGTTTTGCTACAAAAGCCTCATATCAACGTGGCAATTCTTTATCCATAGCATCCAACTCTGGAACTCAATCCCTTATAGTTGCCAACTTTTAAGTAACGCACTTCATTTCAAGAAAAGCTTAATTAACTTATTTTCAACTTAATTTGATTTTTTATGTTAAAATTTGATTAATTATTAATTTTGTCATACTATTTACTTATATTTTTGTTAAACAATTAAATAAATAGCATAATTGTTTTTTGTTTTTTTCTTTGTGATCTTTTGTAATTTAGTTTTTAAGTTATTATTTAATTAATTACATTTAATCTTTCCTTTTTTTCAAATACTCAGTTCTGTACTGCAATATAAGACTTTTAGTCTTGTGTATGGAACACCAAAATAAAATAAAAATAAAATAAAAAAATATTGATTCAGTAGTCTTGGAGGGATCTTCAAAAACTTCTAGTCTTAAAAAACTGCTTAAAGACTTATATTGCTCTAAAACACGATTAACACATGAATGTAATGAAAGCCATCTTGTAATGGCAGGGGATAATATTTTATGAACACCAGTCCGTTATTATTCTTCTTTTGTAATGCTAACAAGTGTGCAAAAGAGTTTTTATTAGAAACTGTTTTAAAACAACAAAGTAATATAAAAAATAGTGCTCAAAAACGTAAAAACTAGAAATTACGCATGAATTACACATGCAGCCAATTACACATGGGCTACACATGAAACGAAAAATTACACATGATATGTGTAATTGCACATGAAGTGGCAACACTGCAAGGATAACGATAAAAAACTCATTTGATTAGTAATTATGGGTTCTAATAATGCACAAACTAATACATAAATTAATATTAATTGGCAGTTAAAAAAAAATAATTTTCATTGTTTTATTATTCAGATTACTTCCCAGCAAAATTTTTTAGAACAGATTACCTTTCAACCTGTTCTAGAACAGCTTCTATTATCATCGCTTACAAGGAACCGGTTCTAGAACAGGTTTCTGGGAGTCAAAATGCAAGGTTTCACTATGCCAGAACCAGTTCTATAACTGGTTCCAGAACCGGTTCTAAAGCAACCTGTTCTAGTTTGGAGGTAAAGAACCTATTGCAAATAGGACAAACTCCATACAAAAAGAACCGGTTGTAGAATAGAAATTAGAACCTGTTATAATATACTATAACTTGTTCTGCAACCAGTTGATTGGATTTTACTATTTTGCTGGGTTAACTCACATATGAGGCTTTTCGAGGCAACTGCCTTGATACAGAAAAAAATCAGGGGTGGCAAGAAATACCGCTAACATACCGTTATCGATTTTTTCAACTGACTTTCGTTATCCCTGAAATGTCGTTACGAAAAAAATAAACTACCGTTTTCTGTAAAATACCATTACCGATATAACTAAAATATCAAATATCCTTCAAATACCGTTACTGAAATAACTAAAATACCGTTATCGAAAAAATACAGTTACCGAAATAATTGGAATACCAATATCCTTAAAACACAGTTACCGAAATAATCGGAAAAGATCTCAAAAAAATAGCTGTAAATATGGTTGGCAAACACTAACCCCAAAATACCGATAACGATTCAATACCGTTTCAAGGAACCATTTTTACCCTTAAAATAACACTTACGAAATAATTTAAAATACCAATAACCCTAAAAGACCCTAACGAAATAACTTAGTATACCGTTAACCTTAAAATACCCTAACAAAATATTCTAAAATATCGATGACATTAAAATTCACAAAAATTTTAAAAATCAACGAAATTAAAAACAAAATGGCTAAAATAAAGATGTTTTTGAGATATGGACGTTTTAAATTTTATATATTTTATTTTTTTTTTTTTCTTTTTAATTTTGACAATTTGTTTTAATTTTTCCCAATTTTTGGTAATTTTTTGCAATATTAATTAAAGTTTTAATACATAAGTATCTACTAAAAATTTGTAATAAAAAAAAATATTAAAATAAATTTCCGTGAAAAAGAGAAAAAAATTGCGGTTCATGATAAAAAATGCGAAATGTGCCTAAAATTTATATGACAGCATTGCAAAAAAAAATAAGAAAGACCAGTGAGCAAATTGCTTAATATATTACGTGTACAAAAAAGTTAGTTTAACAAAAACTTTCACCACAGTGAATGTCTACCAAATATTTTTAGATTTTGTTTTAAAAATTGTCACATATTTGTATGAATTTTAAATACTTTGTAGACGTTCACTGTAGTTTTTGTTTAGCTAACTTTAGATAATTTTTGTTTAGCTAACTTTCTCAAATATTAACTTTTTTGGCTAAATTTTGTTACACGAAAAGTTTGAAGCAGTTTACATATTATACTAAAATATGAACTCGTAGGCCATCCTTTTTCGCTATGCTGTCATATAAATTTTAGGTACTTTGATCGTTTGCAAAATGGTATGATAAATTCTGCAAAATAGTAAAATATAGTAAAATCTGAAAAAAACCGAGGATTTACTTGTTGTTGTTGCATATTTATTAAACAAATTTGATATTCAAATGTTGTTGAAGCTGTCATCATTATTTTCCATACAAAATTAAGAGAAAATATTTTAATTTTAAAATTGTATGTATAAATAACTGCGTTAAAACATTCAAAACTTTAATGCAATTTGTTGAAAAACTGGATACGCTAATAAGATCAGCGTGGCCGAAATATTTAGAATTAGTGGTCGGTACTCTTGTTTTTGTTTTTTGAGTTCCGCAGCGTAATCAAAATTCCATATACAACAGTTTAAGAGTATCACCTTACAATCAATCACATTATGATACTAAATGATGAACAAATCGTCTTCAGTGATAATAATATTATAAGTCAGAACCATATTTATAATAGTTAGCATCATAATATGATAATTTCTTTACACAATCAATCACATTCTGGCTCTTCGCGTAAGGCAAATTAAGGTAAGTAAATATTAATAGAGTCTAAACGAAGCCATGTGCAGTAGAGGGTTAATAAGTGATTTTTTAAAGCAATTTAAATAAATTTAAATACACGAAGTTATCATTTTTATTTTAATTATTGTAATACATAATTGTGACTCTATTTTGCATGACGACAAACTTTATTCTTCCGATTTATGTCACACTGTATATGTCATCTACACACTTTTGGATACACTACACACAGAGAAAAGTTTTGCTATTTGCCAACTGAAATTCAGTTACTACGACTCAAATTCGGTTATTACGAATTTCAGACGGTTGGCACAACTTAGCATTAGTTTTCACAATAAAGTTCGTTTAATTCAACTGAATTTTAGTTGCAACACCCAAAATATTCATAAATCTAATGTAAATATCGTTGTACTAATAGAATTTATAGTTGTTACCATTAATTTACACTTTTCAATTCGGTTGGCACTTTATTTCTCTGTGTGTACTTTTTAAATTTACATTAATTTGATATAAAATTTTGGAAAATCGTAAATAAATATTAAACTTAATTTGTATTTAAATTGTATTTAAATCCACAGTCACACGTACGCACGTGTGTTTGCGTACGTGTTCCGTATAACACCCACAAATGTGTGTATTAGGGTGGGTCAATTTTTTTTTTTTTTTTTTTTTTTTATATAATTTAACCAATACTCAGGGGATGCCCCCTACTCATGCAGTGCATTGTATTGATCAGGAAAATAAGGTATGGGAAGGAGGAAAGAGGGAGTAGTGTTTGTGGATATTTGATTTAAATTTTTCTAAATTGTAAGTAACAGGGAAGACTTCTGCGGGAAGTTTGTTCCACATACGAATCGTTCGACTAAAAAACGAATTTCTCTGTAATGCGTTGTGCGAAACACAGGACAATCAATGAATTGCAATTGATGAAAGATAAACCTATATCGCCAGCGAGGGGTTCTGTTTAAAAGGAAATTTTCTCAGCTTTCTATATCTGTGACAATAATTAATTATTTTATTAACAAAATCCCTCAAAAGATTTACTTAGGTACCCATTTTATTTTTAATTTGAGCACAGATATAGAAAGCTGAGAATATTTCCTTTTAAACAAGTCCGATGCTTGCGATGCAGGTTTATCTGTGCTCATATTGAAAACATTCGATACCTAAGTAGAGCTTTTGGGGATTTTTGTCAATAAAATAATTTATAATATTGACGAAAACCCCCAAAAGCTTTACTTAGGTACAGAATTGTTTCAATATGAGCACGAATATATAAAGCTGTGGTAATTTAATTTTTTTCCGCTACCCATGATACAGGTTAACCTTTCATCAATTGCAATCCATTTTTCCATAAAAGTGGCATTCCGATTAAAAAATTTATATGATGCAGCAAAGAAATGTATCAAATTTGATATAGTCTTATATCCAATTGAAATTAAATTTGATACAAAAAATTGTGTATCGTATTGTATATAAATAGATTATATTACATTGAGTTTGATATAATTTGATACCAATCAATTCAATTCAGTGAAATTAAAATTTAACGTGCAGTAAAATTCACATTTAATATGCTTAACTATATAAAAAAAATTGTATGTCAAACTAAAATTTTTGGAGTTTGATATGCATTTTAAATTGTAATGTTCATTTTAGATAAATTCCATGGACATTTTTAATGTAATGTACAATTTTGAGAAGGATGTTTTGGATATCAAAACAAAAGCGACACTTTTCCACAACTTTATATATTTTAGATTATTTTTACATGGGGCAATACATTGTTTTGTTTAATCCCAAACATTAATTTAATTCTAGCAATCAAATTATATATATACGCAGAAAATAGCCACTTTTTAATATGTTTGGTGGTAACTATTTATATGTTTACAATGATTCAAAATTTCAAACCTAAACAAACATATGTTTGGGACATGCAAACATACATATAATAAACATATATATTTTTGCATCCAAACACATATATATATATATAATTGGCGGTAGCTGGTTTTCACGTTTCTAAACACATTTATGTTTACAGGCAAACATAATTATATTTGCAAGCAAACATGTTATATTAGAAACACAGGAAACGGAAATGTTTTCCAAACAAAAGTATATTACCAGAATTTATACTTCCAGCAGGGCGTTTTTTTTTTCAGCGTGTAATAATATGTTATGTAAGATACAATTAAAAATGTCGTTTTATGAAAAATTACAGTTTCAAGTAAAACTGTCTCTTACTATACATGATGTCATACTAACCTATATAAAATTGCACAAAACTGGATCACATTGTAAAAGATTTTATTATATTATTTTTACTCAGGATGTATTTCTTAAATTTTGTTTTACCTTACATACAAGTTTTGGCGAGTAAAATCGGATGATTGATTTTGATATTAGAACCATGGTTTCTTCGGAAAATGTTCTTCGAATTTTTCGCAGATTACGTTAAGATGAAAATGGGACGTGTAAGACGTGCAAGACTTTTTTCATTGGTCAAAACAAATATATTTTGTTTTAAAAAGTGTCGCGTGCCACATTTTTAAAAGTGCAACCTATAAAATTTCGGATTTTTTTTAAGTGTCACCACCAGAAAAGAAGATTTTTTCGTTTTTGATTTTCTTTGAATTTGTTGGATTTTTAATTTTCGAGCTCTCGTGCAAAATTTGTATTAAGATGTTTCGCATTTAAAAAATATATATATCCAACCTTTTAAAGAATTGTTTTTTTCCGGTATTTTAAATTGCAGTTTTATTGCAGAATTTAAAATGTTTCGTTGAATCGGCCTTTATTGGGCTTCGTTAAATCGGCCTTTATTGGGCTTAACAAACCTTTTTCCCAACGAAGCTTTAAAGCTTTTAAAAATATAAAAGGAATTTAACGGATTTTTTTATACAAAATGTCATTTATGTAAACATTTTGAGCGGGAATTTCGACAATTTCGACACTAAACATTTTTTAAGAGCTAACGAGACACACCTGTTCAAAAGTGACTCAATTCAAAATTTTAATTTTTCAGGTTTATATGATTAAACTATGTACAATATACTTGTTTATCTATAAAAAAAATATCTAGCTTTTCTAAAACTTCGGGTTCTGATGAGATCTTTAGCCAGATCGAAATACTAGTATCAACCTAGCTAATATGTTTGATTTGCTTTATTTTTGTAAATATACGGAGGTTGAAAGCTCGTTATAAATTAAAAATAACAGTTATGTCTTTCTTTATGTTTCATAAAGATGCAAATATTTTTTTTTCGATTTCTGAAAAATGAAAACTTTTGAGTTGAGTGGCTATTGAACTAGGTGTGCGATATAATACTTGATAGCTTAAAACGTAAGTACAGGGTAACTGCTGGGTAAAAGTTGTCTTCTCTAATAAGTCAGCTCTGGCATAAGGATTGTTGGAATCAACTTGCCAAAGTTGGGAAAACAAAAAAAAAAGTTGGTCCTAAAAGAGCATTTGCAGAAACAAAGCAATCGATTTTATAGTAAAAAAAATATTGAAAAGTAAAAAAAATAATAAAAATGTATGCCTGGAACCGGGATTGAACTCGGAACCTACGGACAACAAACTTTTTTAAACAAAGCATCATAATTGTTATAAAATAAATACCAGTTGTTATAACAACTTTTGAGACATTGGTAATTTCTGACTGGATAGCACTGGGGAAACACTTTCTGCCAACGTGGGCCCAGTGGTCCCAGCCAATTCTTTGCCAATGCTTTTTTTTTGTGGACCACTGAAATTATTGTAAAACAATAAAACAAATACTGGCAAAACGCTTTTTAGAAAAGCTGGTAAAGCGGCTTAAGCAAGGGTTTTACCAGTAATATATTTATAATTCCTCGGTTAGCTAGTGGTATGACAGTGCTTGATTTTTTTAAACCACTGGCAGTTTCTTAACTGGAAGGCTTGAAACTAGAAAATATAACTGGAATTACACTTGATGTATACTTGAATTCCAGCTAAACTGTTTATTGGATGGAAAACAAAAGTTTTTTTTGGGGGTCTATGGACCAGTAGAAGTGTCTCTAAAGTCCGTGAAGCAAAAGTTGGTGGGAGCCGCTGCCCTAAAGTATACAACAGCAAGTTAAAAAACTGCAACATATACACTCGTATAATTTATTTCTATAAAAACTTAAATATCACTCATCAGTCTTGGGCCCCCTTTGTTTTCTTAATATGTTTCTCGAAAGTATGCAACAAAAAAGTTGGTTATATATTTGGTAGCACTCGTCGTATACGCAATACATATTATACGAAATATTTATATATCACTCAGTAGACTGGGGGCGTTTTCCATTTATTTTATTATTGGAGTTCCTAAAGTATAAACAGCTAGTGCTGTCACTTTAGCATTTATTTTTCGATTTTACATGTAAAATGTAGAAAATAAGTCTAAGCTTAGTTAGCATTTAAAATAAGCTTAGTTAGCAATTTTTTTAGTAAAAAAATATATTGTAGAATTCGAAAACTTTTATAAAAGCATATTTTCGTATGCATTAAATATATTGTTTTACTTTAAATTTTCACCCATAATAGAAAATACAGTCAGAAAGAGCCAAACATCATAAATCTATAGAAATGAAATTCGAGCTAAGTTTTCCAAATATTTTTGGGGTTTCGGTCTACTCATAGAAAAGTTTTATGTATTTCCCGTTGGTCTCGTTATGGATACAATTAATAAAACGACAGAATTAATACAGTGTAATAAAACGGTAAACATAGTCGACGTGACAGATATTCTAAACGCGGTCTTTTTACATGTTTTTAAAATTGATTAAAGTTGTTGTAAACTTTTCTAGTTTCTACCACGTTCTGCACATTACAAACATTATAATTTATTTAAAAATTCAAACTATGCATAGTTAACCTTTTAGGTAAAATGTGTTAAATGCTTTTTGAATGGGTTAATGCGTATTATATATTTACAAACACATATATGGTATATTTGTTTCACTAGATGAGTATGTGTATGTATGTGAGAAGAATAAATGTCCTGGATTATTTTTGTTCAAACAATAATTGTTGAAGTGTATTATAAAATTTTATAATTTAACATGATTTTTATGGAAAAAAATTTAATTTAAAAAAGATTCATAGTGTGTCCCCATCATAATCCAATAGGTAAAATGGATAATAGCCCAATAGTGGTATAGTAAAGTTATAATTTTGCCATTTCTTGTTTAACTTTAAAGTTGCGGGAAAATTACGGAAAAAGCCATATAACAGTTAGAATGACGTTCATGCGGTGGATATTGGATATTAAAAAACTTTTTTGTCCTGAACTCTCATAAAAATGTTAAAATTTCATCCAACCCAATTGATTCGGTTGCTCGTAACCTCGATAATTCGGTTGTCGGCTTTTCAACAACCAATTCGGTTGAACCAACAGAATTCAGTTGTGACAACCGAATTTACGAGGTTGCAGCAACCGAATCAATTCGGTTTGAAAAAAATCGGTTGATGAAACCGAATTTGTTATATACGTGTGATTACTGAATGTCTCGTTAAAATTTACCAAACACACTGTCCCAGCAAAATTTTTGAGAACAGATTACCGCTGAACCTGTTCTAGAACAACTTCTTTTACCACCGGTGATATAGAACCGGTTCTAGAACAGGTTCCAGGAAGTCGAAATGTAAGGTGTCACTGTCCTAGAACCAGTTCTAGAACTGGTTCTAAAGCAACCTGTTCTTGTTTGAAGGTAAAGAACCTGTTGCAAATTGGACAAACTCCATATAAAAAGAACCAGTTGTAGAACCGAAATTAGAACATGTTATAATACAGTATAAGCTGTTCTGCAAACCAGTTATTTGGATTTTACTGGGGTGGTCCCAAATCCATTTCTATTGGCATAAATTGAAAAAGAATTGGCAGAGCTTTGTTTTTGTATATCTAGCAAAACAAAAAAAAAAAAAAAACAATCGAACCAAGCCCACACCACACTGCCACTGAATATTTACCATTAACCCTCATCGTCGCATATTTAAAAAAAATATATACATATGAGCTACTTCAAAAATGTTCGACACCAGTTGAAACTGATTTTAGATTCCTTTTATTTCTCAATGCTTTATGAATTGAGAGAAACGATGGAGAGGGTTAGGTTGACTATAATTAACCCTTAAACCCCAAAGACCGTATACAGAAGGTCATCACTCCGATCCAATTACAGGCAAATTTAAAATTTTTCAGTGGTTTAAGGGTTAAAGGCTATAACATGCAAAGTTTTACATTGAAACGTCTTTACCAAAAGAATTAATGACCCTTTAACGGTCGAAAAGTTAATAAAACGACTTGAAACTTATGAGAGTTTTTTAATTATGTTATTTATTTTTTGCTCATAATTTTCAACTTTCTGATTCAAACCAATACAAAATAGACTCATTGGACTTGGGAGATACATTCACTGAAAAATTGATTTCCATATCACTGCTCGTGATACGGAAATTACTACAAGTGAAACCAAAATTTTCCGATTTTTTAAATCTGGGAGTTTTTTCTTTAGGTTTATGATATGAATGATAACAAGTTGATGTCAGCGTACCAATAACGGAATACGAATATCACAAAACTTATAAGGAATTGGCTTAAGTTTTTTAAAAATGTATAATTTTTGGATCTGACATTCACAATTATATTTGAAATTGTGTGAACTGAGTTTGTTTGTAATCAGCACCTCTGAGTCAAGAATGTATTTTAAAAATTTTTTAACTCAAACATTTAATGAACTTTTTAAAAATTTCTCGAAATTTAATTTGTTTTTTTTCGCATTTTTTTTATGCAAAAAAAAACATGACTTGAGACCGGCGCGGATAAAGGTAAATGTTTTTTGGGGAAGGAAGTTAGAGTATTTTTTATTATATATTTGATTTTTTACATTTTTGTTGGAGGAAATGTCCTATTTTCCCTTCCCCGGGATCCCCGCCTGTTTGAGAACATAGTTAGGTATTTAGAGTGAATCGTCACGACGCACTGTGGGAAAAATGACCAATCTAGCTTATAAAAAATATTTTTTTTTTTTACAAATTTATAAACCTATAGCATATAATAATTCAATGATAGTTGATACTTAAAACTGCATTTAACATTTTACGATTTATATGTTAGTTATGAAAATACAGGGCTGTAAGTATATGGATAAGTATGTGTATGTATGTATGTGTATGTGTATATAAGTATGGATAAGTAGCACGTTCATGAGTGATTTTGGTTTCACGTTTCCCCCCATGTATTATAAAAAGTTTTATTGCGCTATTGAACCTATATTTTTTTTTTGATAAAACAAGTCCTAAAGAGTACGTGGACACGATGTATTGTATAGAAAATGATTTTAGTAATACCCCTTGCGAGTAAGTACATAAAAGTATATTTTTGTCAAAATTCCTTAATGTGTAAAGAGATTAGAAAAAAGGACCGCTAAGTACCGCCAAACTAATTTTTTAATTTGAAACTAGACCTAATGAGGTAAGTCTGGAGAAAAATTTGGGTGTCACAAACCGCCACAAAGTAGAGTTTTATGGACTTGTTTAAACAAATATTACTTATGGGCGATATTCAAGTGCTTTCACATAAATGCATTTTTCCTTTTTATACAATTGCAATATACGGCAAAGGAAATATCGGAAATTTAATTAATATTTCTTTATAAGCTGCGTTTCACTAAGCTTAAAGCTACAGTTTTTTTGAAAACGCAAATTACTTATAAAGAATGTTTTGAAGTTTGGCGTTCACAAAAGACGATTTTTGTGATTAGTCACGTTTTTTCGAAGCTTGGACTAGTCAATGATGAAGGAAGTGAAAAGTGTAAAAAACTTGAAAAAACCTTAAAATTGTTGTGTAGCAGATTCACCAAAAAATGGAGCGAATGCAAACGAACAACACAAGTTTTTGAACGAAATCACAAGGAATGGTTAAACACAAACATTGATTTGTCTTTTCTTGAAAATGACGATATACCGGGTCCTTCACAATACCGAGGACGTCCATCTAAAGCCTTCACAGAATCAAGCGACGTATCTAAAAAACTGAAGGTGGCTGATCTTGTAAAAACTACAAGTAAAGAGGAATTGATTTTCGCTACCAGTGTAAGTCTTTACAAATCTGGTAAACGGGATGCTGCAGGTTTAATAAAAAATATACAAAAATCTCCAGGAAGGCCATCCAAAATTAAAAGAGCCCTCTCCATTCCTGATAAAACTTGCATACCATATACACCTGACGAAGCCTTAGCGCTATATATAGACGGAGACTTTACTAAAAGTTCGTATATGCTAACGCAATCAGGAGCTAAAAGTCGTAATGCAAACATTTATCCACCATACAATGTAATTCGTGAGGCAAAAAAAAAATGTTATCCCAAAGAGTCCTCAATATATGTTACAAACTTTTCTGCAGAAGTCAGTCTTCAAGCTCTAGTGGACCACACAGCTAGCAGAATCGTAGAATACCAAAAAGACGTAATTATGAAATCGAGAAATATGTCATCGTCAAAAAATATTACAATGATATACAAATGGGGTTGTGATGGAAGTAGTGGACACTCCACATATAAGCAAAAATGTCCAGAAGGTAAGTCTGATGAGAATTTATTTGCAATTTGCTTAGTCCCATTGCAACTTAAAGATAAAGATAATATTTTGTGGCAAAATCCTCGACCGTCATCAACCCGATTCTGTCGGCCGATTAAATTAACATTTGAAAAAGAAACAATTGACCTTATAAAAAATGAAGTAAATAAAATAAAACATCAAATTGAAAGTATAATAGAAACAAAAGTTACAGACTTAGATCTGAACGTGGATCATAAATTCTGTCTTACCATGATTGATGGTAAAGCATTTAGTGCAATCGCAGAAACATCAACACAATCATGTGGAATATGCGGAGCTACTCCAAAAATCATGAATGATTTAAATAAGATTAAAGATTTAAAGCCAAATGAATCCTTGTATGCCTATGGACTTTCCACACTGCATGCATGGATAAAGTGTTTTGAGTGTATTTTGCATATAGCCTATAGGCTTGACACAAAAAAATGGCAAATAAGAGGCGATGACGATAAATTAGCCGTTGCACAAAGAAAAAAAAAATTATTGATGATTTAAAAAAAATTTATGAACCTACTTGTAGATATACCAAAGCCAGGGTTTGGAACAACCAATGACGGCAATACGGCTAGGATGTTCTTCAAAAACCCTGGCTTGGCATCATCAATTACAGGAGTCGACGAAAAATTAATAAGTAATTTGGGTGTTATATTGAAAACAATGGCATGTGGTTACGCAATAAATACAGATTCCTTTAAAAAAATGACTGAAAGTACATCCAAATTGTACGTAGATTTATACCCCTGGTATAACATGCCATCCAGCGTACATAAAATTTTAATGCATGGGGCTGATGTTATCAAATACGCGTGTTTGCCAATTGGAATGCTTTCGGAAGAAGCAATGGAATGCAGAAATAAAGATTTCCGTAATTACCGGGAATTCCACACTCGAAAAATGTCGCGTGAGAAAACTATGCAAGATTTACTCAATACACTGCTTTATTCATCGGATCCTTATATTTCATCAATATCAAAAAAGTCATCCATCAACTATCGAGCCTTGGAGCCTCTTTCCAGCGAAGTTCGTGAGCTGCTTTGTGACCCAATGATTCCCGATCAATGCGAAGAAGCCCAGGACTCAGGCTCTGAAAGCGAATAATTTGCAATATTTTTTTTTCATGGAACAATTATTTTAAGTATTATTTTTTGAAGTTTTATTTATTCTTGGGGTCACCATAAAATTTAATTTGGAGCTATCTGGTGACCATGGTTGGGAGAGCGTATGTGGGGGATTTTCGATCTTGTCCTCCCTCTTAAGTTCATTGTGTGTGATAGTTTTTTTTTGTGTTTTTATTGGTTTTTTTAGTGTGCTTGTCCCTGGGCTGAAGTGGTGGGTTGGAATCCGACCTGGGATGTATGCCAACGCAGGCTAGCTGGCATCACCACAACAGTGCCGTTGGGGACACGTTACAGTATTAAAAAATAAAAATTAAATAAATATAAGTTTGAATTTGGTTTTAGGCAATATTTTTTTTTTTTTTCTTAATTTGTATTATATATATTTTGATATTATTAGCAACGTTTTTTGTTGATCTTTAAATAAATAAAAATAATAATGAATGAATTAAAACTTAGTATATTAGTTTCATTTATAATGTCAACTTAAATGTTGTTTTCTCTAATTTTAAAAAAGAAGGTTTGATTCTTTTTTTGTTACGAATAAATAAAATTGTATATATTTATTTATTAAAAATACGAAAAGTTTATTTTTAAAATTTAACTCATATCCATATTTGATAACAGTAATTTTTGATATAAATATATATTGCAAAATACTATTTCTGTGATTTAATGTACATATAAAAAGGTTTTCAATTGAGTTTTGTTTAACAAAAAATTTTAATTTATTTTGTATAACTAAACACATTGCTCTTCGGAGCTACATCGTATTTGAAATGTTACTAAATATATTAAAAGCAACCCCTATCGGTGAATGATTAAATCTATCAAATTACATAAATGCAACATAGGGCAGTACTTTCGGAAAATTTTCATACCAATTTTAAAGAGATACTAAATTTCAGTGTAATTTCCACTAAAACCTTCCTTTTGGTGCACCCTGTAATTAAACAGGGTGTCTACAAATACAATATATTTAAAGAAGACTCTATTCGCTACAATCGCTCCATACATTTCTAACTTCTCAGATCAATAGTTTAAGAGATACGATTTTTTATAAGCTAGATTGGTGATTTTTCCCACTGTGCGACGGTCTAAATTGATGAAGTGCAAATAAGTTCAATTTCCGAACACATTTCGCCTTGTAACATCTAAAGCGCTGTATCAATTCCGCCGAAACGTACATCGAATAAAAAAATAACAAGCTTAATACAGAAATAGAAAGGGCTTTACAAAATTTTAAGAAGTTTAATTTTCATGGAGCAAACAAACTTTTCATAAACTAAAAAAGCATCCTCCTTTAAAATTTAAAATTTAGCGAATTTTAAAGTATTTAATGATTTCCTGCAAATAAGTAACCCTAAATCCAACTAAATATCATTAAACCGACAAAGAGTGCGTGTTTTCCAAAATAATTGCGGGTTTCTTTTTATGTTCTAATATAAGACAAAAAAAAATTATTGAGTGTATTTTTATATTTTTGGTGGTGTATTATTATTGTGAAATGTCATAAATACAATGAAATCTAAAAATTGATATAGCTTTAATTAAATCCAAGTAAAAACTTTAATTTAAATTTTTCTAATTTGGTTGAAACTTAAAACCGCCATAAATGTGTGCGCCGCACTGTAGCTTCATATCAATTTTATTGGCAGAAATTAAAAAAAAAATTCCGAAATTTCTAATTGTTAAAACATTTTGTTAATGAAATCGAGAAAATATGATAATAAAAAATTATGTGGCAGCACAGGCAGTGTGCCAAGCTTTCAAAGTTGAAAGTTTAAGCACGTGTATTAAAGTCATGATTAACAAAAGTTTTTAAAAGGATATATAATAAAAATTGATGATCAATATAAGTAAGTAGTTTGAAATTATTATTTCCAATTTCATTTTTATTGTATCCTTGTCGTTATTCATAAGTGTTGTGGTAATGTGGTTTTTGGGTAACATAACCTAAATGTTTCGTAGAGATAAAGTTATATCTGGGCATGAATGGTCATGAAGTTTCAAACGTGGAAGTGTTGGACAAAGTTTGTATAATAAGTAGGAAATTAGATCTCGAAGGCATTTTTTTGCAAACTCCCACAATTGCAATTATAGTTTAGCACTATTTTAAAATATATTTGCCGAACTTCGTCAGTTTTGGGTACAGATGTGATGAGAAAAAAATATATATATATATATACATTTTGTCATTATGGGTCAATGAGGGTTAATGGTAAATATTTAGGGGAAGTGTGGTGTGGGCATGGTTCGAATGTTTTTGCTTAATATTGAAAATCAAAGCTCTGCCAATACTGTTTTGCTGACACTGAATTCAATGCAAATCAAGAAAATGTTTTTCTGGATTTTAGTAAATTGAAAAAAAAAAAAACTAAAAGACTTAGTATACAATTTTTACTTTAGTTAATTTATTTTGCTGAAATTTAATTCTATTTCTTTGGAATTTTGTTTAATATATATAAAAATGTCAGAACTTCCACATCGTTAACATAATGCAATTAAAAAAAATCTGGGAAATCCAATTACTTACACGATTGTATGTATATATATGAAGCAATTTCACATTTTTCAAATGAAGATAATTCTAAAATTAAAAAATAGATATTCAAAATATTGCTAAATATCATAAAAACCCTTTATCATTTAAAAACAATTATCTGGGATTGGCATTTATTGTTTTGTACAGTCGCACCAAAGCGTATTTTATATTATGTTTTTGCATGCGCCGTCAATTTATCAAAATATTCTTTTGTACAGTAGCACCAAAGCGTATTTTATTTTTGCTGCATCTTCAATTTTCAAATGTATGAAAATGTCATTCATTAGTAAATTTTTCTAATTAGTTTATTTAATTTATTCATTTTTTATGTATTTATATTTTTTTAATATTCAAAATTAATATTCAAAAAGAAGGAACTCTGTTGAATTTTGTGTAAGTCTTATATGGCTTGTTTGTGTCTTTTCTTTTTCTCTACTTAGTCTCCATTCTATTAATGTGTTTATCAGCACAATTTTTGATAGCAACGTAAATTAGTTAAATCTTTGTTCAAAGTTGTTTTTTTGGTAAAAGTGTTCAACTAATATTTTAGCTGAAAACGCGTTGTCAGCGAAAAAATGGCTGAAAGTTTGTTAAATATTTTAAACATATGTTTAACAAAATTTTCAACTAAGCTTTTTTTTAAGTGCACTTATTCCTTATCTTAAAAGAACAACTTATTCTTTCGCTATGAGTACCTGACTGGTTACTCACTAATCTCACTTTTTATAAGCGAGATGGTAATTAAGCGAATAAATAGCCTGGTAACTATCGAAACACTTTAGGCGCTATGAAACGCTAATTACTTGGTAATCTTTGTTTTTCTGGGTAAGTTTTTTGTGTAAGTCTTACATGGTTTGTTTGTGTCTTTTCTTTTTCTCTACTTACTCCATACAAGCTGCGACATTGTTTTCCATGCTATTAATGTGTTTATCAGCACAAATTTTCTTAGCAACGTAAATTAGTTAAATATTAGTTCAAAGTTGTTTTTTTTTTGTAAAGTGTTCAACTGGCATTTTTTAGCTGAAAACGCGATGTCAGCGAAAAAATATCTGAAAGTTTGTTAAATATTTTAAATAAACGCTTAACAAAATTTTCAACTAGGTTTTTTTTTTTTGAGTGCACTTTTTCCTTTTCTTAAAAGAACCACTTATTCTCTCGCTATGAGTAATTAATCAGGTAACTCACTAATCTCAATTTTTTTGTAAGCGAGATGGTAATTAAGCGAATAAATAGCCTGGTAACTACCCTGCAGGAAGCTTGGGGTCAAGTGTCTTCAAGTCTCCACTTTTGTCTACTATTTTGTTGACATTGTCAACTAAGCGTCTACACTTTTTACTTTATTAACTCACTAGTAAATTTTTGGTTCCAATGTCTACATATGGTCCCATTAGAACTAATTAGTCACTAGTGAATCTATGGTTATTATGTCTACATGTGGTCCCACAAGAACTAACGAGTCACTAGTGAATCTTTGGTCCAATGTCTGCATATGGTCCCATAAGAACTACCTAGTCACTAGTGAATCTATGTTTCTAATGTCTACATATGGTGCCATAAGAACTACCTATTCACTACCTAGTCAATAGTTCTAATGTCACTAGTGATTTTCAATGACACGTACATGTTAAATATCTATAGCAAATTACATTGCCTGGGGAATATTTGGTTAGTAGTACTGGTGACACAGTCAATAGTGAATCAATACTTTTTCACTATTGACATTTCCTGCAGGGTAGTGAAACACTTTAGGCGCTATGAAACGCTTAAATACTTGGTAATCTTTGTTTTTGCTGGGTAAGTATAAAAAAATTAGATTGTGAAAAAAAATACAAATAAAATTTATTTGTTTGCAAATACACCACTCATAGAAATAAAACTGCAAGAATAGCAGAAAAAAATACTAAAAATTAGTTACAAAAGACGCTGCAGAAAAAACTGCATAATTTTCTTTTAAATATTAATAAAACAAGAACAGCAAAAATAAAACTGTTAACTTTACAAAATTTTAGTGATATTCGAGCTGAATTTTAATTAATTGAAAATAGCTATTTACTCTGCTAAAATTAGCAAAAACATTTACAAAATATTTGTAGACTAGAAACAGAAAACAAAAACTGTAACATAAAACAAGTTTTCTATATTTGCCCTACTACGTTTAGTAGTAGAATACAAAAAACAGTATATTTTGTTAAAAAATCTAGATTGCTGATTTCTGAAAAGCAAATTTTTATTCTCATTAAAAAAAAAAACAAAAAAACTTAAAAAAATTTAGATTTTTGTACGATTATTTTTGTCTACTAATATATAGCATAATTTTTGCTGATTTTAGCAGATTAATTTGTTACTTTCAATTAACTAAAATTTATTTGCAAAAGTAAACAGATTTATATTTCCTATTCATATCTTACTAGTTTTTAGCAAACAAAAAAAAAATATCCGCAAAATTTTAGCAGTTTTTTTCTGCAACTCCATTTTTGACTAATTTTTATTAGTTTTGGAAAAAATTAAAAAAATGTTTCTATTAGTGCACACAATTTTGCTTGGAGGCAACAGAACAATTGTTTTTAGCATCTCTGAACAAGCAATATTTTACACCTTCATATCAATTTTCCTGTCATATGTAAACTTCTTGTGAATAATACTCCTAGAAATAATTTAAAACCCTCCATTTTATTTATTTTCAAGTTTTTCTTCTGCCGCAATAATGTTTGTTGCAACAAACAAAAAACTTATTTACAACATTCCACATACGAGGAACAGAAGAAATGCACTCGTAACAAAAATAAAATAAATCCTTGCTATAAATTAAGTAAACTTCAACATATTTTTTAAAGCAAGTTTAACAATCCACGCTAGTAGATATTTTTAAAAATTGTTTATAATGTTGGCACCTGCTTCTGACTGTAATATATAAAGTGCATATGTACTCTGTTATATAAACGTGGTATACATATATTGCTGAGAAGATACAAACAACTACATTCAAAGAAAAAAAATATTCTAAAAACTTCAAATGCATATAAATATATAAGATATCGCTACATAAAATCCAAAAAGCCCGTTACTAACAAAAATTCAAAATTGACTATTTGAATGATTATGATGAATTTAACCAAAATACATCTCCCCACAAAATGCTACGAGTATACGTTAGGGTGACCCTTAAACACTTATGTTGAGCTAAGCAAAAACGTACCTTAAATTATGAAAGATGATGTCTATCATAATATATTGACAAACTTTCAACATCCTACGACTACTGGAAGTCGGTGCACCGCGCTCATTTGTGTTAACATTTTCAACCAAAATCATAAAATTTTCAATCTTCCTATCGAATTGATAATCATATGTAATGGTGACATGAAGAAAGAATATCATCCACATATGGTCAAAGTTTCCTGATGATGTTAAGGGTATTTTTATACGAAAAAAAAATTTTTTTTTCGTTAAAATTTTCGAAATATATACAAATAAAAATATATTTAAAAATATAAATATCCCGGTTAAAAATCAACATATCCATTATCCAATCCATTTATGAACATGTATGAACTCATTAATGATCATATATGAAGTGACACGAGGTCATACAGAACACCTTATAGGATTCATATAAGTTTATAAGAGTTCATATGTGATCATATATATAACTGCTATGACCATGTATGAAAATGTAAAGACATTTGTGATTATATATGTAAATGTTACATCAATTTTCGTTAATGCACACAGATGAAAATTGATGTATGTATTTTTTGTGCGCCCCGGTAGGCTAGTTGGTATCGTGCTGGCTTATCAGTGCGGGGGTCGTGGGTTCGATTTCCACGCGCCGAAAGCCGTAGTAGCTAGTGCTCGGTTAGGGTAATAGTATATAATTTGTAATTATATGATTATTAATTAATAAAAAAAAAAATAGATAATATATTTCACTTTTAAAATTTTATAAATATAAGACCTTATGACACCTGCCTTTTTTGAAAATCTTGTAAAGTAACTTGAACATAGTGAATAAGCTGCAATGAGTAAATGAAAAGATACTAGAATATTTGCTTACAATATGAGTAAATGCACAACAATTAGAAAATAAATCATATTTTTCTTTGATCAAAAAAACACATTTATAGTTATTAATAATTTTTCCAAAAATATTATCACACTAAGAGTTTTTATTGCAGGAAAATCATATTTTTTGTATAAATAACAGGTTTTAAGACCCAATGTGCTAGCAAAAAAAAAAACACAATTTTAGAAACATAAAGATTTTAGCATAAAGAAACATAAAGATTCAAGTCGCTAAACAAAGATTCAAGTCGTATTCTCACTAAAAATGTATCACAATATTTATATTCCTTCAAAATTTTTCAATATTTTTTGCACTTTTATTTTTTAATTTTAAAAGTTTTCATTCACTGTTTTTATACAAAAGTATAAAAACTGGTGTCATAAGGGCTTTAGAACATGCAAAAGTTTAATTCAAATTTGCAAAAAATATGGCTTATAAGTGTAAAAAACTGGGTACGCCATTAAAATCAGCGTATCCGAAATAAAACCCAGCAAAACCACACATTACCAAATAATGGCGATGAGCCTAAAAGTACCTTGTAGGGGGTACTTATATGGTTACATGGTGGAAAAAAGTAATGTGTCTATAAATAGATTTTCATAAAAAAATGCATACAAAATTTTTTTTACAGATTTTTTTTTTTAATTAAATAAATAACTTTTTTTTTTTATTAAATAAATAACCTGGTCATACTGGGATTCGAACCTGGGGTCTCTGGTATTCAACAATTAGTTAGGCGAGAACTCTACCAACTGAGCTTTCGATACATAAAATATTTTATTTCTTAAAATGTAAATGAGTTGTTGTGCTTCGTGTTTTCGTTCGTGATATCAAAAATATACACCTTACCCTCATGCTTACAAATAATCACAAAGTAATGTTTCTATAAATAAATTTTCAAAAATATATATTAATAATAACTTTACGTTTATAATTCATGCATTATGTAATTGATGATCGGTAAGTCATTATTTTACGTTTTGAAGTAATTATCGCTAACTCATTACTTCTTGTTGGAAAATAATGATACAGGTAAGGATTACACATTACAAGGTAATGCATTACTTTATCGCACCCATTACCAAAGTTTTGCTGGGAAGAAAAATCAATGGTCGGTACTCTTGTTTTATTTTTCCAAATGCGTAGTGTTATTATAAACCTATGACATTTTAAATGCAATTTTTATGTTAATCCACATAATTGTTTATTTTTATAAATTAAAGTATTAAACTTTGACATTAAAACAAATAAAACTTGAATCTCGCCTGCAAAAAAGTGTTTATTTATATGCAATTATCTACAAACAAAAACAGACAAATTTCTGCATGATTAATTAAATATTTATAAAATTTTTCATAATAAATAATCTATGACGTTTATAATTAATAATTGTTAAACAAAATAAAGTAACCCAATGAAAAAGATTGGATATATGTATTAGACCTGGCGTTAAAAACTTTTTTTTGAAACTTGAATGTGGGTAGCGATAAAAATATGCGATTTGATGCCAAAATTGATGTAGCAAATTTTCAGGCTGATCGGATGGTGCCAACCCGTGCCACAATGAGGGTCAAAGGTCAAAATTTTGAAAAAGCACCAAAATATTCTTTTTTTTTTGTTTTATCAATCTTTTTAATGAGAAATATTGTAAATATAATGTTTTTTTCTTTCATTTTTATTTATTAGGCTTATTATTTTTATTTTACATCATTGAAGATTTTGTATAGGCTGGGAAGTCATTACGGTAGCTCTCTACAATGTGTAACAAGTACTGTTTATCGTCTTCGTTGTGTGTTAAGCATCTGTTAAAGTCAGTTATTAGTTTGACTTTTCTTTCGGCGGCATCATTCACAACAGTAATGCATTTGACGATTTGTTCCCCTTTACAAAATGCTTCGCTCTTAGGCCAATTTGACGGATGAAAGCGTAAGAAATCCATAGAAATTTCCAAACGAGAAAAAAAAAATTTTGTTTTAGTAGTCACAAAAGAGCTTAAATCCTTGGATGTGAATAATTGTAATTCATCAACGATTGCACACACTTTTTTAGAAGGGAAAATATCAACATCATCACCGATATAATTGTCTTCATCGGACTCTATTTGCAACGCCAAAATCATCTTTTCCTTTATTTCTGAGTCTACATGTGGATCAAAAAAGGCAAGTGCAACTGCTTCCTCTGATAAATACCACAGATGGTTCCGAATTTTTTCCAATAGCACTGTAGACATTTTTTTATCAAAGTAGCCAATAATTCCCTTTATCAGTTGCATATCTCTATTTGGCGCTTCAACTGCATTTGCGGTTCTGAACCAGTATGGGATATAGAGACTTACTAAGAAAATGCAAATATTACGAATTCCATTCAACTGACTCGCAGAAATTTTAAAGTGCGCGTGAAACATATACATTTTTAGACAATAGATGGCCTTGTACATGAATCTTGCATGAGATGTCGCTCCAGGTGCACGAAATGTGAAATTGGGAATGCTACCACCGAGAAAAATAAATGCAAGTTGTAGGAGTTCTCTATAATCATGCCGAATGTGAACTTTCGTTAAATATTAAAGACAAAATTGTTTGCTTGTTTCGCGTTTCTCAACAGATATGACACTCAAAACTCGTTCATCCTGCATACAAGTGCTATATCCCTTTGAATTAAGTGTGCTCCATTCCCGTGCAAAACGTTCAAAAATCGCCACCTCAGGGCCACTTGATTTTCCGAAATTAATTTCAAATACAGCTCTTAAGAGAATTTCTGCAATATGGTGGCGACATGATAACCACAATAAGCTGCGTCCCAGTTAACGTTCCAATAAAGTTCCAGCACCACTATGACGGCCAGTATTTGCAGCAGTTGTATCAAAACATATCATTTCTAATGAATTCAGCATATTCATTTTTAACAAATAGTCGTAGACTGATTGAGCGACTACAGCACCAGTTCCATCTTCAATGATGGGGATAGCTATCAATTTTTCAACGTTCTCCGACGTGAGCACAATAGCCAAGCGATCAACTTTTGCTTTTCCAGCAATTGCGGGAAGTAGCTTTCCGTCCCAATGCAAAATAAATGTTTCAGGGATCTAAAAAAACTTAAAGCTTAAAGAAAAACTTATAACTTGACCAAAATGAAAAAAATTACCTTGAAATTTTCAATAATTTCTTTGCCATGACGCCGACGATATTTTTTACGTTGTTCACGCAAACTTGTGCAATTCAGAACAAGATCCTCAATATTGTGACCCAACGCTTTGGCAGTTGCACTGATGAAGTGTATAGCTAATGGAGATGACATATTGCCAGCATCCATACAAGCCAGCATTCTGTCGTCAATAAAATTCTTTTTTTCCACGTTTTCGAATCGGCTTATTGGAGCAACTTGGAATGTTGTCAGTATGTTCTACATCCATCGCCTGCACATCATCTCCCGATTCATCACTATCAAATTCAACATGTTCCATAGTCAAGTCTGCACATGAAATTAAGTGCACAACAAAAAAAATAGCCACTTTGCGTCCAAATACCAAATAATAATTACCTGAAGTGCCTTTTTTCTGTTCATAATTTTCTTTTCGACGTTTTTCGTCTTCCAATCTTTGTGCCTTTCTTTTTTCTTTATTTGTGACATTTTGATCGACACAAGGCATGCTACCAACACGCCCATTTTCTCGCTACTTTATTAAGAAGTCTCTATCTTCCTGTATACTTATAAGCTTCAGAGCGTCAACGTGGGCAATGTCAAATAAATTGTTTAAATTTTCCTTAAAGTCATTTTCTTTTTTGCGATGACTCGGGAACGGAGATTTACATACTTTTTGGACTTTTCTCCACTCTTCATAAAGTTTAATGACTTTTGCAGAACATGTTCTTTGATCAGGCGTTGGGATTCTAGCTTTTTCCCAAAAAGGCAATATTTCATCCAGCACCAATCTTCCACTTTCTTTAACCGTTTTGTTTTCACAACGCACATTATAAAAAAAACACTGAAGCACTTGCTGTTTTGATGGTAATTTCACACCAACTATTTTTGGTTCACATTTACCAATCAAGTATACATTTGTGTCAGCAGATCGAAGCTGTTTCAACGATAAATTTATCTTCTGAGCCATGGAATTACGAAAATTAACAGAATATTTTATTTTACAATAAACTACACCTTTCTCATCAATATTCAAATTCGCAATGACAAAATTTTACATATTCATATCAACAGCCTTGCTATGTGCTCAGTAGCAGAACGGAAAAAACGGTACTTTTAGACAAATATGCAGTTGTCGACAACTCAAAGCGTAAAAATTTTGAGGCAGTTTAAAAAACAGCGAAGAACAAAAAACACAAACAAAACTTTGGATTCTGATGAGATCTTTAGCCAGATCGAAATACTAGTATCAACCTAGCTAATATGTTTGATTTGCTTTATTTTTGTAAATATACGGAGGTTGAATGCTCGTTATAAATTGAAAATAACATAAAAATAATCTCGATGTATATAAAAACAAAAAACTAATATAACTGTAAAAAATATTACTTGAGCCAGAGTACACACTAAAAATTTTTTATATAAATAGAACATTTTTGGTCTTCAAAGTTTAATAACGTCATGATGCTTGTTAGGAAAAGACCTAACCACGTGGTTGATTACTAAGAAGACAAGAATGGAGCAAAATTGATTATTAATAGGTTTTTTGTTAAAGTTCTGCCTATTATATAGGCTCTAGCTTTTCTAAAACTTTGGGTTCTGATGAGATCTTTAGCCAGATCGAAATACTAGTATCAACCTAGCTAATATGTTTGATTTGCTTTATTTTTGTAAATATACGGAGGTTGAATGCTCGTTATAAATTGAAAAAAAAAAAAAAAAAAAAAAAATTTTACCGTTTTTTCAATAATAGTTGTTGGTATAAATTAGAGATGCGCATGTGAGCAGATTATTGCGTGAATCACGCGTGATCACGTGTGAGTGTGATTGAAACTTAATGTACTCACGTGATTGTGAGTTGCCCAAAAAATGTTCGTGAGTGATTGTGAGGGAGTCCAGTTTTTGAGTGAGTGAGTGTGCGTGAGTATATTTTTTTGCGTGAGTTTGCGTGATTTTTTAAAAGTTTTTTATTTTGCGTTTTTAGTTTAAAATAAATGGCAATACCTTACACAATAATCTCTTTTGCTTTATTTAAACCATGTTTTAAAAAAATCGTTACCACTTCATATAAGAAAAGTTTTTAAAAATAAGTTTGCTATATATTACCTGTTTTAATGTTATTATTATGTTCAAAAAATAGTAAAAGATTAACACAAAAACCTTACAACCAATTTTAATTACAAAATTAGTATGTATATTAAATATTTACTTGTAATTTGTCAGCATTTTGCGAAGAGGCTAAATTTTCTATTTATTTTCCGTACAAATTTCAAACCAATTATGTACATAAAACATTTTTTATGCATTTGTGAGTATTTCGTGAGTGTGAGTGAAGTTTGTGTGAGTCACACGTGAGCGTTATTGGATCAAAATTTACTCACGTGATTGTGGGTGAGTGTGAGTCGTACAAAAAAAGTCCGTGAGTGAGTGTGAGTGATTAGAAAATTTCTTACGTGAGTGTGAGTGAGTGTGAGTCAAAACTCACTCACACGCGCATCTCTAGTATAAATACATATATATTGTTAGCATTTTTTTTTTGTCTTACTACAATAGCAGAAACACCATACATTTTCGCAACTTAGAGCTCAATTAAAAATTATAATATATATTTATTTGCTTCTGGTGCCATTATGTACTTAATCGTTAATACAACTATTAACTAATTTACAAGTTATAAATTAATTACAAGTTATATATATAAATTTAAAGTAGTTTTATTTATAGTATTTCTAATTAAAAAAATTGATAAAATGCAAAAAAAAAAAGATTATTTTGGTGGCCTTTCAAAATTTTGACCTTTGACCTCATTGTGGCACGGGTTGGCACCATCCGATCAGCCTGAAAATTTGCCACATCAATTTTGGCATCAAATCGCATATTTTCGTCACTACCCACACTCAAAATTCCAAAAAATAAAAAACCCCATATTAGCTACGCCAGGTCTAATATGTATATATAATCACATATATAATTCCATATCACATCATATCTTAACTAATCCGAAAAATGAAAAATTAGGAGAGAAAAAGCTTTTACTGGGATATTACTACATACAGCAATGTTGAAATAAACCTGGATAAGAATAAATATCGATCTACAAGGTGGCGCAAAAGTAATCCTCCTATCAGAAAATGCTATAAATTTTGTGATTGGCCCCTAATGTCAGTTCTGTTTTGACATTTGTGTAGTAAACACATGCGAAATACACGTTAATAAACAATGTTACGCTACACTGCTCCAGAATGCGGAATATTGGTGACTATTTATTTGACCAATAATCGGTCGATTTTTCATCAAAAATAATCATGAGTGATGAGGCCCATTTCCATCTTAGCGGGTACGTAAATAAGCAAAATTTACGCTTCTGGGGCACTGAAAATCCGCGTGTAACCCGCGAAGAGCCATTACACGCGCTCAAAGCCACTGTATGATGTGCTGTTTTCGCTGGAGGAGTCATCGGACCTTTTTTCTTCGAAGACGTCGCGGGCCAAACGGTTACTGTGAATGGTGAGCGCTACAGAGCAATGATCAACGAGTTCTTTTGCCGCAACTTGATGAATTGGGATTGGAAAACATGTGGTTCCAACAGGACGGTGCAACGGCACACAATGCACGTGCCACAACCGATATGCTGAAGGATGCATTTCCCGGGCGCCTAATCTCCCGTTTTGGCGATTTGCACTGGCCAGCAAGATCGCCTGATTTGACCGCTCCAGACTTCTTTTTGTGGGGCTTTTTGAAGTCGCGGGTTTATGTCAACAAGCCTCAGACTCTTGCAGCTCTTAAAGACAATATCCGTCAAGAATGTGAGGACCTATCGCCGGAAGTTTTGGCCAAAGTGATGGAGAATGCCATAAAAAGGGCTCAAATGACAATCAACTGTGGCGGCGGCCATTAACATGACATCATATTCTCGACTTGATGTAAAAAAAATTAAAATACCAAATAAAAATAATCCACAAGAAGAATCAAAGTTTTTCATTTTTTTTTTTAAATTACAGCCAAAAAACATCGGAAGGTTATTTTTGCGCCACCTTGTATATAAAATGAGATATAATTTTATATTTTAGTTGTAACTTTTTCGATTTTAAGAAAATTTTAAAAATTTTGCAGTTTTTGAAAAATAAACCTGCTTTAAAAATTTTTTTTTGCTTTTATTTAACTGTAGTTTCAGTTCTGTTTGTAACAAAAAACGTGGATTTTCTCCGATTTAGTCCAAAATCTGTATTTGTAGATTTTTTTTTTTATAAATTTTAGCAAAATGGAAGTCCCGAATGAATTTTTCTTAACAAACCTACATATCAGATTGAAGGTTGTGGTGAATTTCCCATTTCAAAGAAAATTGTATCTGAATTACGCCAGCTGAATTTTTGATAAAGTCGAGAATCACAGTCTGGTGACCAAATTTAAGAAGAACCAAATTTGAGTTGTCAAATTTAGTTAAACTAACTAATAATTTAGCTAAATCAACAGAACTTTTTAGCTGAAAATTTCTGCTAAAAATGTCTTTCCGGTTCTGAACAGAGGCAAGTCCACATTTATTATCGTTAATATAAGTAGTTAATATTGATTACTTAATAGATACGGAGTAACGAATTGTGGTCCAATCCCGCTTAGTTTCCGAGATATAGCCTATTTTATGATTATAAAATACAAAATATGAAAAAATAACGCCATCTAGTGAAGACACAAAAAATAATGGTTTAAAAGCAATTGTGGTTAAAATCAACTGGCAAAATTTGTAAATTTAAAAGTCGGATGAAATTTGTTCTTGAGGTAAACTAAGGTAACTAATAACTTTAGTTAAATTACTGATTTAAACGATAACAAGAACAAAAATTAGCTCAACCGAATTAGAATCCGTTTAACAGATTTTTTAGCTTACTTTTTTATGAGTGTATATAATTTGTTTTTCTAACAAAACCCAAATAAATAACACAACACACTACACAAGTTTTTTATAATAGCTTCTCCAAGAAATTTTCAAACAACATTTTACAATTATAAATGGAATGTAATTGATTTCAAATAAAAATAAATTTAAAATTGTATATGAAACTGGATTAAATTTGATCTCACAATTTAAGTTCCTTGTGGCAAATCTGATTAAATATCTCAACATAAGTAAAAAGATACATTTAGATATGGGGCAATATAAAATAAGTTCGAAAGACAAAAGTTATATCTTTTTATATAGTGTATACAAAGCAATATATGACGAGATATAGTTGCATTAAATAATATAACAAAATATATCTCTTTTTACACGGGAAGTGATATAATTTGTTTGGGTTTATTTTATCATATATACCTACACTGAAAAAATTATCAGCCTAAAATATTTATTTAAAGATTTGATTTGTTTCTAAACAAATATTTAATTGAATCAGTTAATATTTTAATTGAGTATTAAATATATAAATATATATTTTATTTTAGACGTAATTCTCAAACTATTTTTTCATACACTGTATGCTTAAATCAGTGAAGGGCACTTTTGCAAATCCTATGTACGCGTGCATAGGAAAGGAAATGCTGCTTGTGTGACGTCGACACATGTACATTAGGGTGATAACTTTTTTGGACAACATTCTCCCCAGGGGTTTTCTAATGGCAAATATTGTATTAATGATAAAAAAATCTATTTCAGTTCAATTTGGTAAAAAAAACCTTCCGCACCGACAGCGATTTCTAAAATGCCTTTAGTATATTTTTTTTAAATTTTTTTTAAATTTTTTTTAACAACAATTTTTTTTAAATATGGTTTATACATATGTAAGTAAGCAAATTTGGAAGAAAACTATTCCATTGACTCGAAAACGGACTTTACTATTGAAATCAGCATGCCTTAATTATATAGATGTGATGGTCAGACGTTGAGGCATAAAAAAACTTTTTTTTTTAACTTTGTTTGATTCAAAACTTTAACGCGTTTGGTGCGCAACCTTTTTCAACGATAGCGAAAAACTAAAAACGCAGTTCTTAATATTTGTCCATGCCCTACACGATTTTGTCTGGGGAGATTTGATATTTGCAAAAAATGCAAAAAGTTATTACCCTAATGTACACTAGGGTGATAACTTTTTGCATTTTTTGCAAATATCAAATCTCCCCAGACAAAATCGTGTAGGGCATGGACAAATATTAAGAACTGCGTTTTTAGTTTTTCGCTATCGTTGAAAAAGGTTGCGCACCAAACGCGTTAAAGTTTTGAATCAAACAAAGTTAAAAAAAAAACTTTTTTTGATGCCTCAACGTCTGACCATCACATCTATGTAATTAAGGCATGCTGATATCAATAGTAAAGTCCGTTTTCGAGTCAATGGAATGGTTTTCTTCCAAATTTGCTTACTTACATATGTATAAACCATATTTTAAAAAAAATGTTATTAAAAAAATTTAAAAAAAATATATATTAAAGGCATTTTAGAAATCGCTGTCGGTGCGCAAGGTTTTTTTACCAAATTGAACTGAAATAGTTTTTTTTATCATTAATACAATATTTGCCATTAGAAAACCCCTGGGGAGAATGTTGTCCAAAAAAAGTTATCACCCTAATGTACACTATAACCTTCTTCGTGTGGTCTCTGGCAATGTACGTTCGGCTGTTGCTTTGTTGTCATTTCGTCAAAGTTATTTAAATCAGTTGCAGATCAGCACTTGTTAAATTATGATCTCGCTACGCAACTTTTTAATTACACCCAAAAAAAATGTTCAATGAAAAATGGGAATATGATTTTTTTTATAGAGAATATGGATGGTGAGGCGTGATTTGTTATCGCGTTTTAAGTAACAAAATTTTGTTTTGTTTAAGAAGACATTACTACTCTTGCCATGGAAATTACGATAACCTTAGCGGGGGTGATCGATCGCTGAAACTATTTCAATTAAAAGCAGAATTTTTCTTAAAATTTAATTTTGATGAAACTAATATTCATCATCGTACCAGTTTTCAATTAATAAGAGAAAATGTTTCGTTGCCTCTAAAAAAGGCATCATATGTAGTTGCATTGGCTTTGACAAAGCAATGTCACCAATTTGAGGATGTTATTTTTTTTTAAAGATTTAACATCAGATGTTTTGAACTGTTTTGGTGAAAAGTGTCAAGAAGGTTTGAAACTTTGCCAAAACATTCCTTTATCTCGACGTACAGTTGCACGTAGGACAGAAGAGATAAGTAAATTGATTCATTCTGCAGCTAATACTAGACTAATAAATTGCAAATATTTTTCATTATCTATTGACGAAAGTACGGACATTAATAATAACTGCCAGCTTATTATATGCATCAAAACAGTTGACCTGTTTTGACCTGTTTAACATGTTTTGATGAAGTTTTAGAACTAGTTTCTCTTCATGGTAATGTTACAGGACAAGTTCAAATAAAATAATAATAATAAAAAAAAAATCTTTTACTTTCGACTGAGAAATTTTTCGAGTGCAGAATTAGTGAGCGTCATTCGTTTTCTGCTGCTTGTGGTAGTATGTGTGTTGCCCTTCACTGGCTTAAATAGAAAATTTTGAGTATAAAATACCAAATGATTTTTAAGTTTACAAACAAAACAAGCACACACAAAAACATACAAACAGACGTAGCATTACCAAAAACACACATACCAACGTATTGTTCCACACACATTTTTTGTGAGTATTATATTTTTTTGTAGAAGTTATTTATAATTTTTTTTTTTAATTTTCAATAAAAGTTTTAATTGTTATTATCATTGCCGTGATAGGTGCAAAATCAATTAAAATATTAATTGATATAACAAATTTTTTAATTGAAACCAGTTTTCAGTTTTTTCTGTGTATGTATTATTATACATGGAAGTATTCAGATCTCATACACAGCTATATTAATTTTATATGATGAAACTAAAAATGTCAACTTACGCGAGTAAAATCTTTTACATATAATCATGCATTATTTTAAATAAATATATACGTTATTGCATGCTATTATATGTAAATGAATATGTTTATATATATATTTAAACCAAAAACTTTTTCTTTAATACGATGCCACATATAATTACATCTTATTACATCCCGACCAAAATATACAATTATATGTGATTAATCTAATTATGTATGTATAATTAGATATAACACAAATCAAAATTATATTTAATAACATATAGAGTAATATTCAAAAAAACTTACTTTATTTCGGATAAAACGATATGACCTATTCAACTTTTTTGATCAAACATTTTTTCTTCAAAAATATTTCTTTTTTTTCATATATCAGTAATACGATATATATATATATATATATATATATATATATATATATATATATATATATATATATATGTATGCACAGCGCATAGTTTAGGGACACGCCCGAAATTGTCGCCGAAATATGCGGTGTATAGACAAAATTGTCCTCATCTTATACGCTAGATGTATGAAAAGGCGCGAAAACTTTGGGGACAGTCCCCAAAGTAAGCAAATGTCCCTAAAATATGCGGGGGAACGAATAAATGTCTCTAGACTATGCGCTGTGCATACATATATATATATATGTATGCACAGCGCATAGTTTAGGGACACGCCCAAAATTGTCGCCGGAATATGCGCTGTATAGAAAAAATTGTCCTCATCTTAAACGCTAGATGTATGAAAAGGCGCGAAAATTTTGGGGACAGTCCCCAAAGTAAGCAAATGTCCCTAAACTATGCGGGGGAATGAATAAATGTCTCTAGACTATGCGGTGTACATACATATATATATATATATATATATATATATATATATATCGTATATAGTCTTTATTCAGTATTCTGCATAATTGGAATGCTTTTTCTATTTCTCTAACCCAATAAAAGCATTATTTGTCTAAATTTTTTTGGTTATTGGATAGTTGAGTCTGTATTTTTACCAAAAAAATCGGAAATTAATTTTACATTAAAATGCTTTGCAGAAAAATTTTGGAGGTTTATGAAAGCTTATCAACCTAAAAAGGTGGGATTGATGAAGGTAATTTCTACATATAGAAAATTTAATTCATAAAGTGTACAAACAATTAAAAAATATATTTTTTTATAAAATTTTATAAAACTTCGATTTGGACGAATTCCAGTTTGTTTTAAGCAAAACTTATTTATTTTTTCTCAGTGCAGTATCCAAATTAACAGATTGCCCAGCAAAACTTTGGTAATGGGTGCGATAAAGTAATGCATTACCTTAATGTGTACTCCTTACCTGTATCATTATTTTCCAACAAGAAGTAATGAGTTACCAATAATTGAACACTCATAGATTAACTTGTAATGAGACCTCATTACATTTTACATTACTTCAAAACATAAAATAATGACTTACCGATCATCAATTACATAATGCATGAATTATAAACGTAAAGTAATTATTAATATATATTTTTGAAAATCTATTTATAGACACATTACTTTGTGATTTTTTGTAAGCATGAGGGTAAGGTGCATATTTTTGATATCACGAACGAAAGCACGAAGCACAACAACTCATTTACATTTTAAGCAATAAAATATTGTATGTATCGATAGCTCAGTTGTTAGAGTTCTCGCATAACTAATTGTTAAATACCAGAGACCCCAGGTTCGAATCCTAGCATGACCATGTTATTTATTTAATAAAAAAAAAATATCTGTAAAAAAAATTGTTATGCATTTTTTTTTATGAAAATCTATTTATAGACACATTACTTTTTCCCACCATGTAACCATATAAGTAACCAGTTACTAAAGTAAGATAAATTAAAAGATAATGATGGAAAACAATCAGCAACACCCATAGCTATTAAAAGGAAACCTGGTCCTACAGAAAATCAAGAGAGGGATAATAATAAAGCCAATCCTATAGCCATTAAACGTAAACCAGGATCAGTAGAGTTTACAAAAACGAATGATAATAAAACTGAACAAAAGCCAACACCCATAGCTATTAAACGTAAGCCAGGACCAGTGGAATCGATTGAGACTAAAAGAGAAATAACTGAAGATAAAGAATCTTTAAAACCCGCAGTAAAAACTACATCACCTAAGGCAGACGCCAAAATAAAATTAGGTTCAGTAGAGGATACAAAAACTAAGGAAAATATAGATGAACATATATATAGGTAAAAATATAGGGGTAAACCCCCTACAAGGTAATGAGTTACTTTGAGGCTAATAGCCAGTATACTTCATCAGTGAAGTAACGTGTAAAGTAATGCATGAAGCCCTATGGCGATACATTACTTTACCCATGATTTGGTAATGTGTGGTTTTGGTTTAAATAAATATACATTAATCGTTTTTTTTTTTTGCATTTTGATGCATTATAGGACAAGTTTCGATATTGCACTAATGTAAGAGAATTATCTGCATGATATTAAAAAATTTTCGAATTAAATCAATGAAATTGCACTGGATTTCGTCTATTGAAACTTTTTATTTAGTTAATGCAATTTTTCCTTAAATTGTACGAAGAATTATAATTTTATTTATGATAATTTTCTTTCACTTTAATAAAAAGTTTGACTGATAAACTAGTTTCATAAAAAATGTGTAGCTTTTCATAATTTTTCGCTGTTTTTATGAAGAATTGTTTAATAGATTTGATGAAAAACTTCCAAAAATATTTTCTCAGTGAGATTAAGAATGTTAAACTTTATGAAAAATATGAAAGCTATAAAGCAGGAGTGCCCAACAGTTCCTTATGGAAGAGCAAACACCAATACATTTAAAGAAAAACTAATTTTTATTCAATATTTTTTGTTGTAAAAACCAATACATACAAAGAAAAAAGAAAAAAATATTTCAATGTTTACCAGCAAAGCATACGAAAGCTTTGTTGCTTTGCACTTGCGTGTATACAGTGAAGAACGACAATAAAACTAATAAGACAAAGTTGTTTGTGTATTTCGTATTGCTAGTGCTGAGTGCTCTATGTGTGTATTAAAACACACAGCCTATAGCTAAGTGGTTTTTACAAAAACAAATGAGCACGAAGCGCATAGGGCTTGGGCACCCTTGCTATAAAGCAACTGTATTCCAAACTTTTTCCGGTTTTGTTGAAAGTTCGGCAGCATAATGGTGAATTCGTTGCTCAACTTTGGGCTTTTATTTAAATTTGATTTTCAAAATCGTATCCGATCGGCCCTGCAAGCATTTTTCCATTTGCAAACTTCTTTTTTGTTATACATTTTCTTATCGAACCACACTAATAATTTCGCTTAAAACTCAAGTTTTTATTTTTTTTTTTTCTTAATGCGAATTGACAAAATTATTCATTAAATAAACATATATGTACATATGTGCTATTTTAAAACATTTCAAATTTTTCGTGGGATTTCCCGTCTCGAGTATTGACCGGAATTCAATTGTTTTAAATTTCTCGCTTGCCCGGAAATTTTGTTGCTGGAAAAACATTTAAATTTTAAAATGTCTTTCTTTTCCTTTTCTTTTTTCCTCACCTTTTTTGAAAAATATTTGGTGTATTAATGAATGGTTAAACATTGCTGAAAATGAAGTCCCATAATATAAAATATTTTATTTATAGCCAAAAGCGATACATTTTTAAATAAAAATAGCACGAACATGAGGTTATTTTCTTAACTTTGGCACATTTTACTATTCGGCAGAATATACGGTAGTCGGTCTGAACCGAGCACCGAATATTAGACAATCGGTAAATTGCCGAAAAATTATCCATAATTTTTAAACATTTCTAATAAGTTGGCTAAGTTTGACGATTTCAAAATTTGAATTCATTTTGAATTTTCAAAAATCAATAGCAAAATTTAAATCAATGACTCTTAGACCATATTAACACAAAAGTTTAGTGTAATTGGACTAAAATTAAAGGCTTAACCGCCATATTGCATCCGCCATTTTTATTTTTATTTTTTTTTTTACTTTTTATAAACGCTCGACCCTAAAAATTCTCCCTTGTATAGCATCAACAAATTTTGCCAACAATTGTTGCTTTTCATGCGAAACATGTTGTTTTCATTAAATTTGGCGGCTATATTTTGTCCGCCATTTTGAATTTTCTAAAACCAACTGCATAACTGAAATAAGTGATCCTAAAACCATATTAACAGAAAATTTTAGGGTAATCGTATTAAAATTTAGTTTTTTGCTGCCATATTGGATCCGCTATTTTGAACTTTTGATATTTTTGGAATCACCGGCAACGAAAACCCCATTATACATAATTTGAGCCATCTGTGACTACGGCAAAGACTTTTGGCCAAAAAATTCAAGTTCTGGCCCCGTGTGCACTGTTAGTCGAAATTTTCAGTTACACAGTAACTGCAATTTTTAGTAATATTTTTCGAATTTTGTTAGCTGCTGCTAGTTAAGTGCTTTTGTGAAGATTATATTTATTTTTCATTAGTTTTGGTTCCCAAAAAAGATGTGTTAATTTTCTCTCCTATATCACATATCGTCACCTAAAATTCAAAAGAGCGTAACTAACATAATTTCCAAAACACTGGTTTATTGGTGATTATAATTCATTGGGCTACACAAAATATTGAACTTATCGGTTTTATATATAAATTTCAAACCTGATGTTTTTATTTTCTCGCGTTGCTCTGAAAAAAATTAAAGTAGGTTTGAGTAATTATTAGAGTTGTGTCGTTCATGAACGAACTAGTTCAATTGAACGACTCACTCGATTGAACGATATGACTTGTTCACCAATATTCGATCTTCTCGTTCAATCGTTCATTTCGTTCAATCGTTCATTTCGTTCTTTTTATTCACAGAACAATTGCATCTCTATTCAGTTAAAACTGCTTGTAAGAGCAATTATTAAAAAATAATAGTAAAAAAATAGTAGTAATATTGTTTCAAATTAAGAAAAGCAATTATAGTCATACAAATAAAATGTTTTTTACACAAAATAAATAAATTTTTGTTAGAAAAGTTGCAATTTTATAACACTTTTTGTCTATGTACAGTAACATTTGTGAAAAAAACTCGTAAAACATGAATAGTGTGTAATAATTGTCAAACGAACGACACAGTTCACAACACGCAGTTCAGTCACAAGTCAAAGGAAAAAAGAACGATTGAACGATTTGAACGAACTAGTTCACTGACTCGAATTGAACGATACTGACCGAGTCACAAAAATGAACGATTAATCCCAACTCTAGTAATTATGAATCATTGCACCAAACTACATTTCTCCACAAAATTATGTTGTTCTATGACTAAAACTGTATAGTAGTAACACATGTCGACAACGTAGAACCACTCTCCATACGAACAAATCCTCCCACTAAAGTAGAAATATACGAGTCAATAAAAGCTCTGAAACTGACAATATCCCATCAGAAGTATTTAAAGGGGATCCCAATATGTTCTCTGATCTACTTCACCCACTTTTTATTGAACTATGGGAGCAAGAACAATATCCTATGGATATGTTGAAGGGTATTATAATTAAAAGAAAGGTGATAGGACGAGATGTGATAACTGGCGAGGTATAACGGTTCTGCCGGCAGTGATGAAAATTCTTATGAAGATAATAAAGGGTGTCCCAAGAAGAACGCAATTTTTAAATCTGGCAACATTCGAAGTGTCATTGTTTGACATTTGAACAATTGTTATTGTTTGCTAGTAGAAGGTACGAGGTTAGTAAAAATGGAGCGCCACACGAATGAACAACGCATTCTCATTGTGAAATTGTTTTACCAAAATGGTGAAAGTTTTGCGGCTACAGTTCGCAAAAATCATCTTTAGTGACGAGGCCCATTTTCATCTTGATGGCTTCGTCAATAGGCAGAATTGTCGCATTTGGGGTGAGGAAAATCCTCGAGTGATTCACGAGAAGCAAATGCATCCACAACGTGTCAGTGTGTGGTGTGGTTATTGTTCTGGAGGAATCATTGGACCTTTTTTTTATGAAAATGAGGCAGGTCAAGCGAAAACAGTCAATGGTGTTCGGTATCGTGAAATGATAACCAGTTTTTTCTTGCCTAGAATTGAACAAATGAATGTGGAGGGCATGTGGTTCCAACAAGAAGGCGCCACATGTCATACAGCCAGAGAAACAGTTCAATTGCTGCATCAGTCATTTCCCGGTCGTGTTATTTCGCGTTTTGGAGATCAGAATTGGCCGCCTAGATCGTGCGATTTAACACCATTAGATTTTTTTCTTTGGGGTTTTTTTTTGAAGATGGTTTACGCGAATAAGCCGACGACGACTCAAGCCTTAAAAGAGGAAATTGGACGCTGCATTAATGAAATACCGCAGCATTCGTGCAAAACGGTCATTGAAAATTTCATTAAAAGATCGCGTGCATGCCAGCAAAGCCGCGGCGGCCATCTGCACTATATATTGTTCCATACATAACCTCATTCTGTCTACTTTACGATATAATAAAGTTTCACGATTTTTTTTTAAATATCTGTGTTTTATTTAAAATTTAAAAATTGCGCTCTTCTTGGGACAACCTTTATTAGAGCGAATGATGGCCCAAATTTCAAGTTAAGACCTGAACAAGCTGGCTTCAGACCTGCTACATATGTCGTGTACAGACCAAATAAATACGCTTCGAATAATAATAGAACAATCTCTCGAAATGCAATCACCCCTGTTTGTTGACTATGAAAAGGCATTTGACTCAATAAATAGAGATTGTATATGGGCTGAACTGGCCAACTTCGGCGTGCCAGATAAAATAACACGCATGATACAAAAGAGTTACGATGCATTTGAATGCACCGTGTTATAAGATGGTGAAATCTCTGTGCCATTTAAAACAACGTCTGGCGTTAGACAAGGGTGTTTATTATCACCGCTTTTATTTCTGATTGTATTAGATGCTGTTGTTAAACGCTCAACTACAAATAAGACGAGAGGAATTGTATGGGACCCCTTAAACCCGCAGACACGATTAGAGTCACTTGATTATGCCGATGACAAATGTGAGCTTTCTCACAATCGTGCTCATATACAAGCAAAAATTGATGATCTAGCACGAGAATCAGAGAAAGTAGGTCTGAAGATTAATACCAACAAAACAAAGGAAATACGCATAAATGCAGAGTAAACACACACACAGAGAAAAATTTAGCTATTTGCCAACTCAAATGAGACGGTTGACAAAACTGAACATTATTTTTTACAACAAAGTTCGGTTAATTCAACTGAATTTTAGTTGCACAACTCAAACTTTTCAGAAATCTAATGTAAATATCGTTGTACTAAATGAATTTATAAGTTGTTACCATTGATATACACTTTTCAATTCGGTTGGCACTTTATTTATCTGTGTGCAACCATTAACCATCGACAATCACGTAAACGAGTTCCAATACCTTGGCAGTATGATAGATACACGTGGGGGTGCCCTGCTTGATGTCACGACAAGAATACGAAATGACAGAGGTAGTTTTGCGCTATTATCGAAAACATGGAGGTCGAACGAATACAGCAAAAAGACCAAATTAAATATATTTTCAGCCTGTGTGTAAGTAATGTCCAACTACTCGCCATAGCAAATATGACTGATATAAACTGCGAAATCCGAAGAAGAAAACTTGGCTGGATATAATATATGCCAAAGAGCAATAACGTACAACCCCCAAGGTGCAAGAAAACGAGGCGTGCAACTCTTGGCGTCGCTCAACATTGAGTGAAATTAATAACCTGCCTGATTTTAGTAATAGAAAGATAAATAGCTTATTAGAACTAAGAAGTTTTGCAAATAGACGCTATAGATGGAGATTTCTTATTGAGAGCCTATGCCCACAATGAGGTAGCTCTAAAATATTTTAGCGCATGGCTTATTATTATTATTATGACTAAAACTTAAAATTTTATTAACGAATTGTTAAAATGTCTATGGACGTTCTTTCCTTATCCTGTATAAAACTAAATATCGAGGGCTTATATTCAATACCGTCTATCTACATTTTCACGAAATTTTTTTTTTTATGCCAAACTCATCTCTGACCCCATCTGCATGTACTGTAAAAATTTCAGTGGAAAAAAAACTATTTTTAGTACTATATATCCTGTATTTTATCATTTGCCTATCTACAAAGATATTTATTTATGAATTTTATGACGGCAATACCGTCTATCCACATCATAGAATTTTGTCGTTTTATTTAATTTCAGGTTATTTCTCTATTTGATATCTATTTATTCACTGTTCGTTTTTTGGATACATACTTCTCTTGTCGAACGATCAAAACCTACCATAATACGCTGTGTATGCGGTTGTGTGCCCTTTATGTTATTTTCTAGCACAAGTGCACAACTTTACCGTGTACAATCTCGCCACGCATCAATGTACAAATTACTGGGGGAACGAGACTGATGGAGACCTCTCCGCTCCGACGTTTATTTCGTGCATAATGCACCATTTGTCAACACACTGTCTAACAGATACTCTACCAATAATAATTTACTCCGATGGTTGCGGTTACCAAAACCGTAATCACTTTTTGTCGAATGCTTTGTCCAATTTTTCAATAGAAAACAACAAAATCATGGAACAAAAATACTTGCAGAAAGGACACACCCAGATGGAGTGTGACAGTGCCCATGCAAAGATAGAGGCTAAGTTGAAAAATCAAACCATATATTTGCCATACGACTACGTCAGGGTAACCAAAGATGCCCGCAAAAGAGTCAAAATCAAGAACAAAATTATTAAAATGCCATTTGATGCATTACATTTAAAGTATGATTTTTTTAAGAAATCTAAGGATACGAACCTTATTCGATTTTCCAGTATTAGACCTGGTCGAGCAAAAAATGATCCGACAGTATCCCAACTAAGATCTCTCTTATATTCCCCAAGTGGTACCATTAAGTTTAAAGTGAATTTTGATCATAATTACACTGAACTACCTATTAGAATAAAGCAATATGAAGGTCACATAAAACCAAAACAATTGTATACCGGTCGACTACCAATTCAGCAAAAACAAATGGAAACATTTACAGGAGTTAAAGGCGGTAATTCCAGAGGAGTATCACTACTTCTATGATAATCTTATCCACGCGCAGTAAAAATTATAATAAATTATAATAAAAAAATTATAAAAAACATTGTCTTTGAATTTAAACTGGTTAAACAATTCTTCACACACCTACCCTCTATCTGACACCCTTTTTGAGACACCCATGCCAAAAACAAACAAAAACTAGTCAAAAACAACCCCTAGCTCCCTGAAGGGTTCAAATGTTGGAACAGGTCCTACTATTTTTCTATCCCCAACATTTCTTGTGAACATATCTACAACCTATCTCCCACCTTTTTCGGGGTCCCCATACAAAAACCGTTATACAAACTTAATTTTAAAATAAGGCAATACCGTCTATCTACATATTATTTTCCTACACAATGATTTTATTTTTGAGGCAATACCGTCTTTCTATCATAGAAGCTAAAATAACGCGAATTTCAAGAAACTTTTTAGTTAGAACGTTTGTTAGACACATTCTGTTAATATTGTAGAAGATGAGTTCATCGAAATTGTTGCTTATTTGCGAATAAAACAGTTTTTTTGGCTCTCCTGAAAAATTGTGTTTTTGTAGATAGACGGTATTGAATATAAGCCCTCGATATGTTAGTTGCGGCCTTTTGGATTTCAGGTTACGATATCTAAATTTCCATTTAACAACCCAGCAAAAATAATGCGAAGGAGTTCAAAAGAAACAACATTTTCATTACACACAAAGTAGCTACTACTACTGATTTTTCTGATCTAATGCTGGCCTTTTAGATCAGTTCCTAAACATAGCATATAATGTCATCATATACAAGGCTAACTAGTAGAAATGTCACTAATGTTCGGTTACAAATCGGTATTTGACATACTCGAATGGAACCGGGAGTTTGTGTATTTTAACAACTATTCTTTAATCTAGATGTCGCTTTGAATTAGTGTTTTCTGACCTTTAAATTTGAAAAACAATGATTACAAAATATCAGACTTAACAATAGTTTTCTTTTCAGTTGAACGAAAAACTATTATTTCGCTTTGTTTTTAAAGCTGGAAAGATGTTTAAAAGTTTTTTAATTATAACCTTTTAAGTACTCCTACAGATCCATATTATCACTCGGTAAATAAGATGTGACTTGGCGTCACACCTTAACCACTAATTAATAATAACAAATTAAGTTCTATGAAAAAGAACACTCAAAAATACAATCTTTCATAAAATAACACATAGTTCTTTTAATAAAGTGAAGTTTGAGGAATTTGCATTACCTCCGTCCTATGACAACCCCATGTTAAAATAATGCGTGTTTCACCTCAATTTGCACTACATCTGAATCTGTATATGTGATGATTTTACTACATCTTTTTCCACTCTTTTTTCGCTGGGAAGTGGTGGTTTCTGAGGATATCTTCCTTGTGAATAAATCCCTTTTACTGGTTTTAGTGACCTGACACCGAATTGCGACACTCATTATCGAGTAAATTTGTTACCATTACAAATGTTTATAATTCGAACACTAGTTTTAATTAAACACATTTTATTAAATTTTCCAACAAAACCATTGAAGGGTTTATTTTTATTGTAAAAACTTGATAAGCCGCATTATATTTTTAGTTTATTTTCTCCTTTTAAAGGTGGAAAAGGTAAGAAATGTAACTTTTGCAGGACGTTTATACTCTAGATACAGTGGAAATCCATAAAACAATAAATGTGGCTTATCATGTTTTTACAATAAGCCCTTCAATTGTAAAACTATAAATTGTTAGACACAAACTTTTTTATTTTTTTAGCGTTTGCAATAAAGTGCTCATAGATTGCTCTATAGAGTGCGGTTCTTCAACTGGTTGTTTCATTTGTTGTAACAATGATTTGCAACATTGTAAAGCATTCTGAGCCGCATCGTCAACCTTTTTACGTTTATTTTTTAACTGTTGCAACATATCTATATTTAAATCTGTCAAATCCTCCATTTGATCAACTAAAAATTTAAAATTTTATAAAAAAAAAAAAATCTTAACAAATTCAATGAAATTACTAACTTTCCTGTAACTGATCTTGATATTCTTCTTCCATATCACAACTTAGATTTTTATTGCAATTTTCAGCTCTTGGCTTAAAATAGTGTCGCACTAAACGACAACGTCCGCCGTCATTAATGTAAATTATTTTATATTTCTTTAAAAATTCATTATTTGCAGACATTACAAATGTTGTCACTTTCGGTACATGAACATTAAATGAAATAATTTTTATTTTTACATTATTGACATTTATGGATTTTGAGGTTTTAAACTGTAAATGAAATTGTCAATAATTCTTTTAAATCACAAACACTTCCCAGTTAACAATTTTATTAATAAATGTTGAACAATGACACAAAACACAACTCTGTAAATCTTCGGATAAGTTCTTAATAAAGACCTTTTTCACTATCACATTTTGTATTAGTATTAATGTTGGTTTTTATTTCACACATTCACAATAGAAATACACGTACAAAAATCGTTGTCAAATTTGTTGTTACATATCATCAATCTAATAACATTTTTTCGCATAAATTATGCAAAAACTAGTAAGACTTTGCTAAGTTTTTACTTCTACTTTTATTTGCATAATTTAGCGAAAAAACTTTTTTAGTTGATATGCTAACAATTACTTGGCAATGATTTTTTATGAATATTTATATGGTAAATGTGGGAAACAAAAGTTAACTCTGATACTTACACAAAATGTGATAATGTAGAATGGGCTTAAATCATATATAAGTTTTTAAACAGTGCGTATGATTAATATTGTTTTTATAGGATTTAATAATGCTCATCCGCTATGTTGACCTTATTTTCATTGAAAAATATATTGCGTCATTTCGCAGAAAAGACGTAAACGCCAAAATCAGAATGTAAACGTTTTTTTCTTTAGTTTATTCTATTGCGATGAAATTAGAAAACATAATGCAATTTTTTTTTGTTGCTTCGAAATCTTAGTTTAAGCCGTTATTAATAGGGGGGAGTATTCTGACAGCAATTTCGGGTTTTGGTCCAAAGAAATTATATAAGGAATTTAATAAGGAATTTCAAACGTTTTCGGCACTTTAAAGCAACATATTTTCACAATTTTTTATTCACAAATCTTTATCGTCGCAAAAATTATAGCTGTTTATAGCAAATTAAAAATATTAAAATAACAGTTTTTGTTTGGATTAATTAAATTTGCATAATTTTAGATCTCATTGTATTTATTACAGTTCAAAATATATGGCCTACTTCAAAACGTTTCGACACCAGTTGAAACTGACATTTGGTTCCTCTTATTTCTCAAGGTTTTATGAATTGAGAGTAATGAATGGCAGGGCTAGGTTGACTACACTTAAAATCTATGACGTGCAAAGATTCACGTTGAAACGTCTTCACCAAAAAAATTGATGGCCGTTTAAAAGTCGAAAAATTAAAAGAATTCCCAGCAAAACCAGACATTACTAAATAATGGGTAAAGTAATGTATCGAAATAGGGCTTCACTCATTACAATACACCTTACTTCACTGATATATGTTACAGGCGATGAGCCTAAAAGTAATGTGTGGACTCATTACCTAATAGGGGGTTAAGTAACTGGTTACTTATATGGTTCCCGGGTTCGAAAAAGTAAAGGGTCTATAAATAAATTTTCATAAAAAAAAAATTTTAAAAAAAATTTTCATTTTTTAATTAAATAAATAATGTGGTATCGCTGGGATTCGAACTTGGGGTCTGTTGGTTTTAAGGGGATAACACTATCCACTGAGCTACCGTCACATATAATAATAAGTTGCTATAAATGTAAATGAATTGTTGTGCTTAGAGTTGCAACATATCTATATTTAAATCTGTCAAATCCTCCATTTGATCAACTAAAAATTTAAAATTTTATAAAAAAAAAAAAAATCTTAACAAATTCAATGAAATTACTAACTTTCCTGTAACTGATCTTGATATTCTTCTTCCATATCACAACTTAGATTTTTATTGCAATTTTCAGCTCTTGGCTTAAAATAGTGTCGCACTAAACGACAACGTCCGCCGTCATTAATGTAAATTATTTTATATTTCTTTAAAAATTCATTATTTGCAGACATTACAAATGTTGTCACTTTCGGTACATGAACATTAAATGAAATAATTTTTATTTTTACATTATTGACATTTATGGATTTTGAGGTTTTAAACTGTAAATGAAATTGTCAATAATTCTTTTAAATCACAAACACTTCCCAGTTAACAATTTTATTAATAAATGTTGAACAATGACACAAAACACAACTCTGTAAATCTTCGGATAAGTTCTTAATAAAGACCTTTTTCACTATCACATTTTGTATTAGTATTAATGTTGGTTTTTATTTCACACATTCACAATAGAAATACACGTACAAAAATCGTTGTCAAATTTGTTGTTACATATCATCAATCTAATAACATTTTTTCGCATAAATTATGCAAAAACTAGTAAGACTTTGCTAAGTTTTTACTTCTACTTTTATTTGCATAATTTAGCGAAAAAACTTTTTTAGTTGATATGCTAATAATTACTTGGCAATGATTTTTTATGAATATTTATATGGTAAATGTGGGAAACAAAAGTTAACTCTGATACTTACACAAAATGTGATAATGTAGAATGGGCTTAAATCATATATAAGTTTTTAAACAGTGCGTATGATTAATATTGTTTTTATAGGATTTAATAATGCTCATCCGCTATGTTGACCTTATTTTCATTGAAAAATATATTGCGTCATTTCGCAGAAAAGACGTAAACGCCAAAATCAGAATGTAAACGTTTTTTTCTTTAGTTTATTCTATTGCGATGAAATTAGAAAACATAATGCAATTTTTTTTTGTTGCTTCGAAATCTTAGTTTAAGCCGTTATTAATAGGGGGAGTATTCTGACAGCAATTTCGGGTTTTGGTCCAAAGAAATTATATAAGGAATTTAATAAGGAATTTCAAACGTTTTCGGCACTTTAAAGCAACATATTTTCACAATTTTTTATTCACAAATCTTTATCGTCGCAAAAATTATAGCTGTTTATAGCAAATTAAAAATATTAAAATAACAGTTTTTGTTTGGATTTAATTAAATTTGCATAATTTTTAGATCTCATTGTATTTATTACAGTTCAAAATATATGGCCTACTTCAAAACGTTTCGACACCAGTTGAAACTGACATTTGGTTCCTCTTATTTCTCAAGGTTTTATGAATTGAGAGTAATGAATGGCAGGGCTAGGTTGACTACACTTAAAATCTATGACGTGCAAAGATTCACGTTGAAACGTCTTCACCAAAAAAATTGATGGCCGTTTAAAAAGTCGAAAAATTAAAAGAATTCCCAGCAAAACCAGACATTACTAAATAATGGGTAAAGTAATGTATCGAAATAGGGCTTCACTCATTACAATACACCTTACTTCACTGATATATGTTACAGGCGATGAGCCTAAAAGTAATGTGTGGACTCATTACCTAATAGGGGGTTAAGTAACTGGTTACTTATATGGTTCCCGGGTTCGAAAAAGTAAAGGGTCTATAAATAAATTTTCATAAAAAAAAAATTTTTAAAAAAAATTTTCATTTTTTAATTAAATAAATAATGTGGTATCGCTGGGATTCGAACTTGGGGTCTGTTGGTTTTAAGGGGATAACACTATCCACTGAGCTACCGTCACATATAATAATAAGTTGCTATAAATGTAAATGAATTGTTGTGCTTAGAGTTTCCGTTTGTGACGTTAAAAATATATACCTTACCCTCATGATTACAAAAAATCACAAAGTAATGTGTCTAAATATAGATTTTCAAAAAAATATTTTAAATATTACTTTACTGTTATTTTTCATGCATCTTGTTATTGATGATCGGTAAGTCATTATTTTATGTTTCGAAATAATGTAAAAGCTAATGATGTATCATAACAAGGTAATTCATGAGTACACAATTAGTGATAACTCATTACTTTATGCTCCGAAATAATGCTGAAGGTAAGGAGTGTCCAATACAAAGTAATGTATTATGTAAACCATTATCGGTAACTCATTACTTTTTAGTGGAAAATAATGCTACAGGTAAGGAGTATACATTACAAGGTAATGCACTACTTTATCGCACCCATTACCAAAGTTTTGCTGGGTTACTTAAAACTTATAGGAGGTATACATTTTTTTTAAGGCAACAAAATTTAAATATCCCACTTTTTGCATCAAAACCCCGCTTTTTTGTCTGCCGAGTCCCGCTTTTGGATCAAAAATACTTGGTCACGTGTGTTTGAATTTTCAAGCTTCTAACTTTTAAGGTTTTATTAATTATCGATTAATAATTACAAACTCCAGTCATTACCGTACTTAATTTGCCAAAAATGATGAGATTATCAAATTAAATATTGACACTGACCTTACCTATTATATATGAACTTGAATTATTTAAATAGGAGAAACCAATATTTTAGGGTGACCAGATACAAGCTTTGAAATTTTCAAAGTTTTTTTTTTAGATTTGCGACTAAAAATCTGCCTTTCTGATATCAGCAGTTTAGTTAAACTATTAGAATATATTTCAGCTAAATTTAGCAGAAAATACTGTTACTAGCATTCAACTGAGTTTAAGGTAAATATATCAAAAATGTTGTAGATGTTCCCAGTGTAAAAAAGCATTACTTTATAAATGGTTATGCACTCACAATATTTCGTAGTTTAAATCAATAACATAAAGTAAAAATCGGTCTAATCACTTTTCTTTTAAACTGCGATCATTATTTTGGAAAATGTACATTGTTTAAGTTTGATAAGCTTTTTGTGTTCTGCCTCACATTGTTTGAGTTAAAAAAAATCAGGTTTCGACAAGCATTTGCATATTAACGACACAAATCGAAACATTTGCCACGCAACATCGAAGCCATGCGACTAAACCATAAACGACGCAACTTCGAAGTCTCAGACAATTTTTGAATGACGCCACAACGACGCAAACTGGAGTAATAGTATATAGCAGTTATATTTTTTCTGTTTAGATTTTACTTATATTTAGCTAAAAAAAAAAAAAACACTTAATTTTGGCATTTTTCTGCACGTAATTTTTTACTAATTTTTATTAGCTTTTCGTGCTATTTTTACAGGTTTTATTACTATGAGTGCAATAACAGACTAAGTGGTTGAGTATGATACGATTTCACCAAAATAATGTTAGATTTAAGCTTTAATGTTCAAATACGTTTCGTTATGAATACTGGTCACCCTTTTTTTCAAAATGTAATTCAATACTTAGTGTACACTATATTTAAAATCACTATTGTTTACAAGTGCACATGTATTTTATTTTCTAACAGTTTGTGACAATTTTCCGGTGTATGAATTTTGACATTAGACAGTTTAGATAACGTTGTAGTAGAGATTTTGTTTTTGTTATTTTTAGAGGTTGTGCTCACTGTCATTATTACTTTAAATTGAAACCAAAAAATAAAAAACAAAGTTTCAAAGCAGTCGTAAAAACTAAATGTAATTAAAGTTAATTGTTATTGTTTATCACGGTGCTCCTGAGTCAATTTATATAAAATTTCCGAATTACTCCAATCTGAAAACACGAAAAAAATTTAGGTGGTGCTTTTTCGCTGCCAATAAAAGTTTTTAAAATTTGGCCACCGATTTTGATATAAAAAATTTGGAAAGATCCTGATACGTGAGCAGAGTCTAAATTTTTTTTATTTTTTTTAGACACGCCCTCTTTGGAAGCGGAAGGCTTCAGAGGTAAATTTTTAAAATTTAAATTTTCTCTGAAATTACTTATCTGTTTGGAACAAAGTATATGTCATTGGAAAGCTTATAAAATCTTCCTTCATATGAAATATATACATTTTGTTTTTCAGGGATGGAAGCGTGTTTTAAATTCACTTTAAAATTAATAATATTATAATAGACACAACATAAGAGCAACCCTACAAATATCTTTTTTAGAGACAAAAATCTTGGTGGTGCTTTTTTCGCTGTCAATCAAAATTTTCCAAATTTTGGGCTGTCTTTAGTTTTGGAATTAGGAACGATTCAGATACGTGAGCTGAGTCGAGAATTTATTTTTGTCAGACACGCCCCCTTTGGAGGCGAAGTAAAACAGTAAAGTAGCATTCTTGTAATAAATAAAAGGTGTTTAAAAATAGTTTTGTTATCTTTTTCATATACACAGAGTTAAATTTCAAGTATAGAGTTAGAACATTTATATTTTCTTTACAATTTTTTACAATTTTACCTGACAACAGTTTCAATGTATAGATAAAAGACAAAAAAGTGTTGCTTTACTATTGAAACTCGTTTAATTGTCTATAGATACGTTTTTTTTTTTACTACACAAACACACTAATGAAGCCTTAAATTGTTTTAAAAATTATTTTTTAAATTTAAAGTGAAATAACGCGCTCCCATCCCTGGAAAATTAAAATGTATATATATCATATGTTAAAAACATTTTATAAGATTTTCAATACGATATAATTTGTCGCAAACAGATAATTATTTTTTGAGAAAATTTAAACTTAAAAAATTTAACTCTTAAGCCTTTCCTCCTCCAAAGGAGGCATGTCTGACAAAGAAAATAAATTGCTCGACTCAGCTCACGTATCTCAATCAAGCCAAATTTTGAACATTTTCATTAAGCACGAAAGAAATGCGCCACCCAGATTTATTTCGTTTTCATTGGAAAATAGTTTGTAGATATTTAAATAGTTTGTAGACATTTAATAGTTTGTAGATATTTAAATCGATTCAGGCGCACCGTGTTATGCTCATTGTTAACTGATTGTAAACTGAAAAAGTTAAAAAAAAAATATAATGAAAATGATGATACGAATAAGTATTATTTGGACTTTAAGCATTTTATTGTCTAAAATACATCAGTTTATTGTAAATTCCCATACTGGAGAGAAAAACAAAACAATAAAAATGACAAGTATGTTTGAACATAACTGCAAGTTTGTAACTTATACACACTAAAGTGGCTCAAAATTTTAAAATGATAAATTTTGTAAAATTACCTGTTTGTGACAACCGTTAGTTATTTTTGATTTTTTAAGTTCAAGTTCGAGGCCATACTCTATATTTCTTCATTAGGATATTGTCCTAACAAATAATCTATAGAGTTTTTTGTTTTCAAATTTATTATTTGACCCTTTCAGGAATGTGTTGATAGATCTATTTCGGGAATTTTCTAGGTTCCCATCATCAGAACACGTTTTGAAAGCGGTAACAATACCATGCCAAACATCAAACATTCATATAAACTAGTTTACTCACTACATGAGAACTAATATATGAGCTTGAAGTTAAACATTATAACCATTGATCAAAAAATAAATTGAAAACTTGTTTGATGTGCAAGATCCACCTCTGGTGGATATTCAATATACGTTTTTTTGTTTCTCTCCTCTTTTTATATTTTGTTTAGTTTGTAAACAAACCAGGGGAAGTAAACAAAAAAACGTGTATTGAATATCCACCAGAGGTGGATCTTGCACATCAAACAAGTTTTCAATTTATTTTTTGATCAATGGTTATAATCTTTAACTTCAAACTCATATGTATATTAGTTCTCATGTAGTGAGTAAACTAGTTCATATGTATGGTTGATGTTTGGCATGGGATTATTACCGCTTTCAAAACGTGTTCTGATGATGGGAACCTAGAAAATTCCCGAAATAGATCTATCAACACATTCCTGAAAGGGTCAAATAATAAATTTGAAAACAAAAAACTCTATAGATTATTTGTTAGGACAATATCCTAATGAAGAAATATAGAGTATGGCCTCGAACTTGAATAATTTTCATTTTCATTGCACAATTAAAGGTCGAAAAAAACATAATTTTTATTTTTAATAAAAATTATAACAAACTTTTTTAAGTTTCTTTAAAACATTTTGAAAATAAATTAAAATACAATTTATTTAATACTACGTTAGTTTGGGTTTCTTCAAGTTTTCGATTTTCGAAAACTGAAATAAAACGAAAACTCGTATTTTGGTGTTTAGTAGGAACGTAGTGTGCGGCCGAAGACCGCATTTTGTGGTCAAAATTCGAAAAAAAAAGTTTCTAGATAGAGTTTTTCCATCGTTGAGTTGACTGAAGTGATCCTCTATGAAGTGAAATCCGCTCATAGTAACGTCCTATACCTTAAGTCTCATCTTTTCTTTCAGTCCGCAACGTGGTCTTCATCCAAACATCATATTACTGTAGATACACAGGGAAAGTAATACACGTGTGAAAGTTCTTGGAGCAAAGGAAATCTAACAAAACCAAATGGAATCTACGTCTACAGGTTAGTAAAATACGTAAAAACTTTAGTAAATTTCAATACCGTAACAAAAAATTTTTAGCAGTAGAAATTTGAGGATATATTTTTTGTGTTTTTTTTATATAAAATTTGAGCTTACAAACCATGTAGTAATAAAAACGCTATCGTATGCTGCCCTAAAACCTATTAGAGGTTACTCAGAAAAGTATTAGTTACTGAATAAAACAAGATTTAGCTGCTACCTTCTGCTACTTTAGTTTTTATACAACTTTTTGTGGAGTAGAATTTTTCAGTAAAATACATAGTATGACAATCAAAACTATATCTGAAAATATAATTTTTTGTTGAATTTATTCCAGATATTAATTTTTGTTTAACTTATATACGTAATTTAACGATAATAAAAAATATGTATTTATTTTGCAGGTTCCAGTAATAAGGTGGAAGGTGACCTAACAAGGCTGAAATAATTCCAAGAAATAAAAAAAAAATCTAAAGGATGATATGAAAGAAATGTATGCTAAGGTTTGAAGTGAAAAATTCAAATTATCATTTATCAGTTGATGAAAAAAAGCAAATATCAGATCAAGTGCATAAAATGAGATACAGATGGGATTCAAGTAAAAGAATAGAAGAAAAATTTTTGAAAACAAATCATAATTGTTTACAAAAATCCATTGAACTGAAAAAATAGTCAAAACAAAAGCAAAATGTTGGGAAAAATTCCAATGCAGGTCGGCGAGAACTCAGTTTCTCAGAATCTTCTAAACGAAGTAAAACGCAGGAAAACAGAAGAATTGAGAGCGAATGTGTCAACAGAAGCTCTCCTATACTCAGCAACAAGTAAATTGCGAGCTAAAGGTAACACTGATTTTGCAAAAGTTGTGCGTATACATAATTGTAAATAATTGTACAAGTTGTACTACAATTCGAAACTCTACTTTCGTGTATAACCTATAATTTTCAATTTCAATAAAAATATTTGTGAAAATTTGAAAAATGTTTGTTTGTTTAGTTCATTTATTTTGTATTAAAGGTACACGAAAAAACTTTAGAAGTCTTTGCATGACGCCATATTGGAACCGCCATTTTGAATTCCGTGCGAGGTTTCTGGTCGATCAATTAGGTTTTTTAAATTATGGACGCAAAGGTCGGCCTTCGGCCGCACTGAGGAGCGTATTGTAATTGAAAAGTTTATAGTAGGGATTTCAGGTGAGATGAAATAACCACAATGACAATAGTCTCGATAATGGGGACAATGGCCGTTTCGAAAATGGTCATAATGCAAATAATTTTTGGTTTATGTCCTCTTTTTTCTGGGGATTATGGCCTAAAAGTTTGCAGTCATAGTCCCTATTTCCGGTTTGGAGTTAATTCCGAAACATTTTCGGTGTTAATCCTAGAAAAATGACTGCAAAAAAGTTTATTGCTCACTTTTTTTTTTTTTATTTCAATATTTCAGACATTTAAAAAAAGCTAAATAAATAATTGTTTTGATTGATTTTTAAACAATATTGTATGTAATATGTAAAACAAAATATTTTTTATAAGAAATAATCTTAAGCTTTACCCACAACTGAGTTACTTTTTGCAAATTTGGTTAAAAATTTAGATTTATTTTTAATGATATTTTAGAACGACTATATTATCTGAATTTGAAAATTTTCGTCAAATTGGCCAATTAATTTTATATATTTCTGTTTTTATTAATTGTTTTATTATTTTTATTTATTATTTTTGAATTCCTTTTGTTTGTTTGAAAAGTTTTTAAATTTGATTAAGTTGGGTGGGTACGATGAGTTTCGATTACAAATTAACCAAATTAATAGAGATGGAACTTTACGAAACTTGACTTAAGCTAAATATGGGTGCTTCAATGTATTTTCATACTAGCGCCCATTCCCTTAATTCAACTTCTCTAAATATAGTTGTACCTTTAGTATTTAAGAAAATACAAACGAACAATATTTAAAATGCGGCAACAATTGTAAAGGTACAAATAAACATTGTGTACTTATACACCATATACGAAGCTATTATGAATACCCCCATTGCGATTATCGTTTAAAAAAGCTATAGTCATAAATTGTAGAGCTACTTTATGTCAGCACAAAATTCATGTATGAATTTTTTTGAAGATCATAAACATAGATCGGAAATCGGATGAACAATTTTCTACATAATTCGTCTCTTTAATTTTTTATTACTGAAAAATTACTAAATTTCCATTTCTGGCCCACTCTAGAACATACTAAATACATTCGATTGAAATTGTATTTATGTGGGCTTGGTTGGTTATTGTTACATTGTGAATAAGAAATAGAGATTTTGTTTTTAGCGAAATCACTTTGAGGTTTTAAATCATTTGTAATTAATTTCACATTTAGATTTTTAAATGTTGGTATCGGCCGAAAATATCGATACGTGCTATTAAAAGATTTTGATAAAGTTTATCGTACAATTGCTAACCATCAGGTATAGGAAAGAATAACTTAATTAAAATAATTAAATGTCTCTATTAAGCCTCTATAAATCTGCTTGTTTGAAGCAACTATACACACAGAGAAAAATTTAGCTATTTGACAACTGAAATTCGGCTACTACTACTAAAATTCGGTTATTACGAATTTCAGATGGTTGGCACAACTTAACATTAGTTTTCACAACAAAGTGCGGTTAATTAGACGGAATTTTAGTTGCAACACCCAAAATATTCAGAAATCTAATGCAAATACCGTTGTACTAATTGAATTTATAAATTGTTACAATTACACTTTTCGATTCGGTTTGCACTTTATTTCTCTGTGTGTATCAGGAGATTTTTAAAAAATAAAAATAAAGTTAACGTTTTTATATAAAAATCGTGATTGTTTGCAATAATTTAATCAGCAGTTTTTTATTTTTTTATTTATTTTGTAGACCAAAACCCCAAATCCGAAGATAAAGTTCAACATTGATACTAATATCTGCCACTCAAAAAGAGTCCACTTGTTTGAGACCAATCAAATGGGTAAGTTACATAAAATATCGAATTTTTCAACTAAACATGTTAATGTCGAAAATCATACCCGAGTAAAAACGTTTATTTACAATAATATCTTATTTAATATAATATTAAATAAAATCTTATGACTTTATATAGCTTAGTAAGGATATGTGAAATGGCGTATATGATCACATATTATCCTAACACAGAAAATAATCCAGTTATAAAACATTCCAGTCAACCAAAATTGTTTTTTATTTATGATTATTAAATATTTACTATTTTAATGAATATATTCCAATATTTAAAAAAAATTTATAACCAACAATAATAGAAATATTCTATAACAATTAAATAGGGCTTCCTAATCAATTTATTTATTTTTTAATTTTATTTATTAATAATCATATAATTTTTTTTTTTTTTATTTTTTTAAGAGAAGCAACAATCAGGAAATTATTTCTATTAATTAATGTGTTGCTTTCTTTGGAAAGGGGATAGTGGTGAGATGAAAGGTGGTGAAAGATGAAGGGCTTCAAACATGGCAACACTGTAATTGCGCGAGATGATAAGTCTTAGAACAGTTGTTGCTCGCCACCTGATGTAGAGTTGGTGAATTTATTGAAGCTTTTTTTGTTTCATAGCCCTGATTCATTATTTTACTTCGGTGGGGTAAAGTGCTATGGGAACACCGAAGGTGGGCGCAGCGATGCATATAAGTGATAGAAAACTCATACATATTATTTTTCTAAATTGATGTTGTCGTCACCGGAAATCGAACCCGGGACCATCTGTGTAACAGTCCAACGCGCTAACCATTACACCACAACGCCCAACTATGGCTTTAAGTATTTTAAAATCAAAATTGGATGTGGTAATGTTTATATAATAAACAAAATATTTATACTACCTAAAATTCTTTAAATGCACTAAAATAAAAAAAGTCATTAAAGTCAGCAACATTTTTGATATGCGAATCCTTGCAGAAAAATTGCTAATGTCAGCAAAAAAAAATAGTAAATTCAGCAATTTTTCTGCAAAGGTCCTAACATCAAAAATGATGCTGACTTTACTGACTTTTTTTTTAATGTGTACAACCGAATTGCTTTTTGTAATTTATATGGTGTAAACACAGAGAAAACCCCACAATTAAATTATATGGGCAATTCCTGCTCGACGACGCGACGTTCACACACTTTCAGCCTAAAAAAAAAATAAAGGAATGGAAAGATGCGGTATATATCATCAGTGTATTGAAGTTAGGAAGAGTACTAAATTTGAGAAAAAAAACATTGGGCAGAATCAGTTATGTAGTAAATAGATATAAGCAAATATCAGCGAGAAACGGACGCGACAAATATAGAAGTTATTTTTATGCACTTATAGAAATATACATAAGTCGGCGAAATTTGTGAAATTTTTTTTTTTTGTGAATGTGGAAATCACTGTGAAAGAACATCTTTTATGTGTAGATTTATAAAATATGAATTTTTTTTTTTTTTAATTTTTTGAAATTGGGTATAGTACAACTACGGACGCGACAATTTTTTCCAAGAGAACAAAACACACTAAATTTGGCAATAATAATGATTCAACTTTAATTAAGAAAACATAAAAAAAACATAACATAAAGTTAACTTCAAGTAAAGGTAATAATAATAATAACAAAATGAAATCGAAATAAAGTTCCATATTCTCACTTAGTTACTCGTACTTTAGGATATATAATCGTTAATAAAGTTTGATTTTCTCAATTAATTTTAGTTAGAGATTTTAATGAATAAGAAGTCCGAGCAACCCTCAATTCTATCGTTGTCGAAATACGAAAATCAATGCAAGCTTTTAATCCTTTTAATAACTGGAACATTCTGCCACAGTTAAGCCAGTTCAGGCGAAGAACCCTCAATTTGTTCTGTCGATATATAAGCATCTTTGAGAACAATTATTTTGAGGTAAGGTAATTGTTAGAAGAAAATTTCTACATTTACATTTATAAAGTACATACATTTAAGCTTTATTATTGAAATTTTAATAAAAATTATATCAAACTTGTATAAAAGACGAAGTTCAGTCTAGTTTACTCCCCCTGTGTTGTTTATAAACTAAACAAAATATAAAAAGGAGAGAAAAACAAAAAACGTGTATTGAATATCCACCAGAGGTGGACCTTGCACATAACAAACAAGTTTTCAATTTATTTTTTGATCAATGGTTATAATCTTTAATTTCAAACTCATATATTAGTTCTCATGTAGTGAGTAAACTAGTTTATATGAATGTTTGATGTTTGGCATGGGATTGTTACTGCTTTCAAAACGTGTTCTGATGATGGGAACCTAGAAAATTCCCGAAATAGATATATCAACACATTCCTGAAAGGGTCAAATAATAAATTTGAAAACAAAAAACTCTATAGATTATTTGAAAAAGAAATATAGAGTATGGCCTCGAACTTGAATAATTTTCATTTTCATTATTATTGAAAACAAATAAAAAGTTCTGAGCACTTTGCATTTTTCACTCATGGTTGACCTTTTTCCGGAATTGCCCATATGTAATTGTAATGTTTGATTTAACTAAATCGATTCATAAAAGTATTATTCAATTATGTTTTTTATCAAGCAAATTATAATCGATTGAGGTTTGAATTTCGGTCGAAAATGAAATTGTGATTTAACCTAACAAATATCTCTAGAATTCTAAGGAATTAGGCAAGAGTGAAATCCGTACAGGAACCAGCCTACAACAAATTATTTTTCACAATTACTATAAATACAAACAAAATAAACTTCATTTCAACACAAACTTTTATCAGTCCATGATTAAATCTATCAGGTTTATTAACGAATTTGTTAAAATATCTAACTATGTTTCTTAGGGCGGGTCGATTTAAAAATCGCTCAACGTTCAAGGAAAATCGTATTCTAGGGATCAAAATAAGAAACTTTGCCGAAGGAACCATACCTCTAAAACGAATTCTGATGTCCCGACTTTTGATCCGTAGGGTCAAATTTTGAAAAAGCCCACTTTGATATTTCAGAAAGTAGGAGGAATCTCTCCAAGATTATGGGAGATACTTCTTCTCCGGGAGACGCGCTAGCAGATTAATGCATAAATCATCATTCTAGGGGTTAAAATTTAAGTTAAAAGAGGGCCTTTTTAGCCGTGTTTTTTTAGCAAAATGTACAAATCTCGGGATAGAGATATTTCAGAAAGTAGGAGAAGTCTTTCCAAGATTAGGGTCTCTATTTCTTCTCCGGAAAAAATAGAGTATAAATATATTCGATTGGGATGAATTCACTCTATAATGGGTCAAAGTGGGATTTTTCAAAATTTCACCCTACGGGACATCAGAATTCGTTTTAGAGGTATGGTTCCTTCGGCAAAGTTTCTTATTATGATCCCAAGAATACGATTTTCCTTGAACGTTGAGCGATTTGTTTGCCTCCATACAAAAAACACAGGCCGGCCTTATGTTTACCATGCTAATGTTACCATTACTGGGAACGAAAATCCGGGATGTATACTAATATTTTAACACAACATCTTCTAGTTGATTGTTTTCTTATTAGATCTTACATAACATGGTACCTTTATGTTTGGTTTGAGAATTTTGTATCTATTGTTGATCTTTCAAAATTGCAAATTTGAGATTTTGTATTTATTGTTGATCTTTTAAAATTGCAATTTTAAAAGATCAACAATACATAAAAAATTCTCAAACTCTGCTAATTTTAGCAGTTTTCTTCTGCAAGCTCATTTTTAACTAATTTTTAGTTGTTTTTTTTTTTTTTTTTGCTACTTTTATAGATTTAATTCTATGAGTGTATGTAAAATTATATATGAATATACATATATAAAACTTTTTTACTTGGGTATTTGAATATATATTGTTAATACTTGTTTGATACCAATTCCCCTTAAAAGGTAACAAATTAATTAACATTGTTTTTATCACATCTTTGACATAAAAAATTGTTAAATAAAATTTTCAAACACTTTAATGCTACGTTTCCACTGAACACACATGTTTTGCTCAAAACACATAAGTGGAAACGCAGTATTAGGCTTAATTAGTTTTGAAGCAGAAATAAAAAAAAAATAACGTAGCATTCTTGTAATGAGTAAAAAGAGTATAAAAATAGCTTATTTACCTTTTCTTGTGTATGGAGTTAAATGTCAAGTACAGAAGTAGAAAATTTTCTATTTTCAACAGATTTGTTTGCGATTTTACTGGACAACAATAACTAGAATAGACAAAAGAAAAAAAATATTACTGTATTTTTGAACACATTTAATTGTATATAGACATGTTTTTTTTACATCACAAATAAAAATGTATTACTTATTTAAGGGGTTTACTCTCTTTAGATATCAATAAAACGGCAAATTTTAAACAATTATAAAAAAATAAAGAAATGGGTTATTGACATTTTTGTTTGCTATAGAATGGTACAACATTAAGCAGTATTCTAAAATAATTTTGAATTTGGGCTAACATGGCCAACCTGGTGGTCATTTTATTATATACCCATTTTTAAGGTTAAATCGGGTGCCGCCGTGGAGAAATGGGTAAATTTTTATTTTTCTTAAACACGGAGAGTTGGCATCACTGATCATGAAAAGATAATTTATTTTGCCGTAGTATCAAAGGAAAATAAATAAAAATAAATAAATGATATTTTTATAATAAAAAAGTTTTTAAATCGTGATTTTTTCAAGTGTGGAAGCTGAGGTTTATAAAGGTTGATTGATATTGTATCTCTGAGCCTGGAATTAATTTTATTTCGTTATTGCTGAGTGCCGGCCATTATCTGTTGCTGTGTTGCGTGCTTGTTTGTTTTGTTTATAACAACCAATATCATGGCGCCTACAACAAAAACTTATAAATGTCCGGAATGTAAAAAAAATGTTACTAAACAAAACCCTTGTGTGGGATGTGGTTATTGCAGTGAATATTTCCATCTGGAATGCGGTGGTGTGCCCCAGGATGAATATAAACTGCTGCTGAAATATTCTAACCTTAAATTTATATGTAGACATTGTGAAAAGGCTCCGATATTTAATTTTCAAAACGAAGTACGTAATGGCTTTATGGAACTGGCTAAATCAATGGAAGAAAAATTACAAGAATATAAACAAGACCTAGATAAAGAGTTTCAAAGTAATCTGTTGAAATTAAAGGATGACTACAACGATATTATTAGCAACATGCGTAGCGATCAGACGCCTGTCATTGAGGCAATAAGATCTGAATTGGAGACAATAAATTCTGACTACAAACATTGCTATTCAATGCTAAAGCAAGTGGATAAAAGTGCCTACGATAAAATTCAGGCTTTGGAAACAAAGAACTGCATTCTTCAACGGAGGCTTAACAGGGCTGATATAATTATTGCGGGATTACCAAAAAATATTCAACATTTAAGGGATCCTGTAAAAAAAATTGCTGAGATATGTCGTGTTCGAGTTGCAGATGCAGATATACACCATTGTACTTATTTTGCAAATCGAAGATCAGTACTAGTTAAATTCAATTCTGTGTATACCCGTGATTTAATTATGAAAAATTTTATTAAATTATCAAACCCTATACGTGCCAAAGATGTAGTTGGGGGGTAACATAGATAACAAGGTGTATTTGGATGACCACCACACCCCAGCAGCTTCTAAATTGTTGTTTGTTTGCAGAAAGCTACGTGCTGCAAAGAAAATTCACAGATACTCATTCATAAATACGGATATCTCTGCTGTTATGGTAACTTTTCCTAATGGTTCAACTGAAAAGTTATATATTCAACAATGTTCAGATTTATTGAATGGGTTATACAATGATTCGGCTGGAGGTAATAATCGAGTGGTTTTAGATAATATGGCAGATTAGTTGTGTTTTTAACACAGTTGTGCAAAACTTCAAGAAAACTGATTTTATTTATTTGCTTACTTATTTTTGTTTAACATCCTTGATACTAGTAATTTATTTTTTTTTTCGTTTGTGATGAATGTTAATGATAACTTAGGTTTAATTATTTCTGATAATTCTTTCTTGCGGTCCCTATTCAACGGTAACACTAATAGTCTTAATTGTGCTCACCTTAATTGTGGGAGTTTCAATTTAAAACCGAGCTCTACTAAATTTAATGAAATTAGAAATATTTTTGAGGGTAGTTACTTGGATATAATTGGTGTAAGTGAAACTTGGTTACAACCAAATATATTAACTAATGTGGTTAATATTAATGGATATAATTGTTGTAGGAGTGATCGTCTTGGGAGCAAGAGGGCAGGGGGTGTGGCTCTGTATATATCTAAGAAGATTAATTTTAAAGTTATATTTAAAAGTAATTTGTATAATGTTGCTGAGTCATTGTTTGTTGAAATTGATTGTAATGGGAAACAGGTTTTAGTTGGGGTCGTTTATTTGCCTCGTGGCAATTTTCTTGAGTTTGAGAAGTCGGTTGCTGATTTACTTGTTAAATATGACAATATTATTGTAATGGGTGATATGAATAATAACATGTTTGATATGAACAAGGCCATTTTGGCTCGTGAGGTTTGTAGTAGAATGAACATTTCTTGTTTTCACAATTCTACTCCAACCCATTTTGATATTAAGTCTAGGACTACATCTTTATTAGATTACTTTTTAGTGTCTAATCCTGACATGGTGACTGGAACAGGTCAGGTTCAATGCCCGGGAGTGTCTCATCACTCCCTTATTTACATCTTATTAGATTTTCCGGTAGATAGAAATGATAAAATTGTTCAATACTTTGATTATAATGCTGTTAATCCTTCCTTGTTGGAGGAAGTAGCATTGCATACCGATTTTTCAGATTTGTATGTTACATCTAGCGTAGATGAACAACTTTTGATTTTGGAAAATAACCTTGATATTGCACATGCAGTTGTGCCTTATGTAACTCGTACTGTGGCACATGTACCGGATACTTGGTTTCAGTGTCGTGAGATTCAGAATTCAATATTGAAAAGGAATTTAGCATATGAAGTATTTCGAGGTAATAGAACTGATGGGAAATGGGCGGCTTATTGCAGAATACGCAATAAAACTAAATCAATCATTAGGAAGAGAAAACGCATAGCTCATGCTAAATTATTTAATGGCTTGGACAGCAAACAATTATGGAATACGTTAAGAAATGGTGGTGTGGTAGAGAATAGCTCGTACACGGACTTTGTAGATGTCAACAGTTTAAATGAAACTTTTGCGGCCAACCAAATTGATGATGAAATTTTTGATTTTTCTCAAACTTCCTTTCAAGTAGAAGGTTTTTCTTTTAGGTGTGTGGATTTAAATGAGGTTTTTGAGCATTTATATGCTATTAAATCCAATGCTACAGGTTGCGATGGATATTGTTTGAAATTCCTAAAACTTGTTATGCCATATTATGGTGGCCACTTTTTGCATGTGGTAAATACTATTTTAACAACATCTGAATATCCAAATTCATGGAAGGTTGGACGTATTGTCCCTATTAGGAAGCATGGTGACTCCAATAACCCTGAAAATTTAAGGCCAATATCGGTACTACCTGTGTTGTCAAAGATAGTAGAAAGTATTATGAAGAACCAAATTACTTATTATTTGGATAGAGGCAGTTTGTTGGACGATTCTCAGTATGGCTTCAGAAGAGGTCATAGTACGTCGTCTCTTCTTATTGGTCTTACCGATACCATCAGAAGTAACCTGGCTAGCGGTAATGTTTGTATCCTTCTATCCTTGGACTTGACTAAGGCATTTGATAAGCTTAGTCATAACTTGCTATTGAAAAAATTAGTTGAGTTATTTTCTTTTTCTAAGCCTGCGGCTTTATTAATTAAATCATATCTTACCAATCGTGGTCAGTTTGTTTCTTCAGGGGAAGAATTTTCATCAATTTTGCCCATAAAAAGTGGTGTTCCCCAGGGTTCGGTCATTGGACCCCTTTTGTTCACAATGTTTTTAAACGATTTGTTTTGCAACTTAAATGTTGGTAAATGCTTTGCTTTCGCATACGCTGATGATATACAAGTCTTATTTTGTGGCAAGAAACAGAATGTTCCTGTTTTTCAGTCCATTGTAGATCATGGTATGCAGTGTATTTCCGACTGGATGTCTAATAACAGATTTTCTATAAATGCTATGAAAAGTAAGGCCATGTTATTTACCCCTACCCGCAACTGTGTACTAGATATGACCATATCCATAGATAAAGTTGCTGTTGAATTCTATGATCGTGTGAAAATTTTGGGGGTAATTATTGACAATGAATTGGATTTTGAATCTCATGTATCTCACCTTGTATCCACAGTTAACTTCAGTCTAAGGAGACTGTATAATATTAATTTGTATCTGCCATTGCATGTTAAGCAGAAAATTGTACATGGCTTAATAATGCCTTTATTTATGTATTGTGTGGAGGTGTATTCAGGTACAACTGCATTTATTATGAATCGGCTGTACATGCTGTTTAAAAGGGTAATTCGTTACCTATATTCTTTGCGTATTCGAGATCGTGTTTCTCAATATGTGGAACGGTTCTTAGGAACATCCTTTTCTAATTTTATTAAGATTCGTTCACTACTTCATTTTTATACAATCTTTCGTAATGGTTACCCCACATTTTTAACTAGGCTCTTTACATTTGCCAGGTCCTCGAGATCTTTTCAAATGATTTTACCCCGTAATTCATCATGGCTGGAGCATTCTTATCAAATACGTGTTATACGCTCATTTAATTCTTTACCCATAGCGTTAAGGTACTTTAACGAAACTTATTCTACCCACAAAAATAAACTTATTCAGTATAGTTGCTCAAATGGCATAATTTAGTTCGGTATAAGCAATTGTCAAAAGGGACAGCAAGGATTATTATACATATTATTTTATTTTTTCTCTTTTTTTATTTTTCTACGTTTGTTATATCAAGCATAATTTTTTATTTGTACATATTTACTTATTTTTATTTTTTAAGTAATTAGTTTACAATTGTGTGGATTATATTAGTGTGTGATATATTGTATTTATTATTTGGCCAATTGGGCTTACAAATTACAAAATGAATTTTTTTAAATAAATAAATAAAATAAATAAATTAAATTTTTTACTCCCTAACGTAGCCGGATTTTGATATTTTTGTATTTCGTTAAAATGGTACGATATTAAATTCAAAAATTATAAAAAAAAAAAAAAACACTAAAAATGTCTCAACGTTAGGGACTTCCGATTGAAAATCAAACAATTTAAAGTAAATTTCACTCAAAAAAAAAAAACTGATTGAAACTCATACAAAATTTTAAGTAATTTTTACTCAAGTACACTCAAACAAATTATTGTAAATTTACTACTACAAAAGAAGTAAATTTTCATGTAACATTACTCAAAGTGCCTAATTTTAGACATAAAAAGTGTATATTTCTCATATACACATTTTTACGCACAAAATTACCAAGAAAAGTATTAAAACAGATTTTTAATGTAAAATTACATATTCTGTGTCTAATTTTAGTAATTCGTGCGTAAAAAATATTAGACATTATACGTGTAAATTTACGAACATTGAAAGTCATGAGTTTGTCGCAATTATTTAAATGTCAAAAATATTTGTAAATTCAAATTAATAACAATAGATTTAAAAAAAACATATTCTGTGCACACAGAGAAAAAATTTGCTATTTGCCAACTGAAATTAGGTTGCTACTACTCAAATTCGTTTATTACCAATTTCAGTCGGTTTGTGCAACTGAATATTAGTTTTCACAACAACGTTCGGTTAACTCAACTGAATTTTAGTTACAACACCCAAAATTTTCGGAAATCGAATGTAAGTATAATTGTACTAACTGAATTTATAAGTTGTTACCAATAAAATACAGTTTTCAATTCGGTTGTCACTTTATTTCTCTGTGTGTGCCTATTCAATAGATTACATAGATCTTAAACTGGTCTTCTTCTTGTATCACTCTTCTACTTATTTTTATACACATTCAAAAATTTTTTGTATAGGTACACGATGTATGTCCAACACATTCTCATGAGTTACGTGCACTGTCAGCTAATGTTAAAGAGTTTCAGATCTATGTAATCTATGGCCTCCTCCACAAATTTAAATATTACCATGGCCGAGGCTATACGTTATGAATGTCCTTTACAATGGTAATGAGTGGTCTGTGCCAGTGCAAATATCAACTTTGGATGCAAAAAAATTTAAAAAAAAGTACAAATATGCCCTAAAACTTGCTTTTGTTCCAAAAAGTACAAAAATATGCTGTAAAAATACTTGTTATCAAAAATATGCCTTTAATATCAAAATATGCAAAAATATGATATTAAGAGCAAAATATGCAAAAATATGCTCTTACAAATCGATGACAGAATTCATTAATTGTTCTGAAAAGAACAAATATCTCATACATTTTTGAATACGAAGCACAGGGAAACATGATACAGCATATTTCTGCTTGCGCTGCTTATTAGAGTTAGTTTGGAAAACTTAACTTTGGGTTGTCAAAATTTTTAAAAAACATTTTGCAACGCGTTGAAATGTTATAAAGTTAAACAAATAAATAACACTGTGTGTAATTTTTTAAGTCATTTCAAAATAACCATATACGGACACCACTACGTGATAAAAGACTAAAAAAAGACCCGTGTCTCCCAATTTTTCCCAAAGTCATCTCCTTTTTTGTTTATGGGCCGCCAAAGATTTGGGGGCTCGGTATCATTTTCGCAAAAAAGTGATCATTTTCTCAGGCTCATATCTTGCAAACCTTTCAGAATTTCGATTTACTCTCTATGGCAAAGTTGTAGCTCTTGTCATAAAGAACAAAAATTGCGAACATATAAAATCAAAAAAACTTCACCTTCCAGATCAAAATCGCAAAAAACTTAAAAAATTCGATTTTTTTTTACCTTTTTTCAAAATTTAAGGAAACAATCAACTACAAAAATTTACCTAAGATCTCAATAAATAAATTTCTAGAACATATAAACTTCCTAGAGATGATTCTTAACACTGTTTAGGTAGCGCGCAAAAGTGAAAAATTTTTTAATTTCATTTTTTTTCCTTTTTTCTCCTGTTCAGGTGCATAGGTAGCAAACCCAATTCCCAGGAAGTTTATGTTCTAGAAATTTGTTTATTGAGATCTTAGGTAAATTTTTGTAGTTGATTGTTTCCTTGAATTTTTAACGGTTTGCTACCTATGGACCTGAACGCGGGAAAAAAGGTAAAAAAAATCGAATTCCTTTAAGTTTTTTGATCTGGAAGGTGAAGTTTTTTTTGATTTTATATGTTCGCAATTTTTGTTTTTTATGACAAGAGCTACAACTTTGCCATAGAGAGTAAATCGAAATTCTGAAGTCTTTTATCACGTAGTGGTGTCCGTATATGGTTATTTTTTTTCGTGTTGCACTGTGTAATACATAAAATTAGTTTGTTTGTGGCACGCACAATACAATAAAATGTAATAAGAAGAAAATATCTTGAAATTATCGGATACATCGCAACCCATTTAAAATTTGTTCAGCTTTTAAATTAGATTTTTAGTCTGTTTCTGTACTATTAACCGGATTATGAAATAATTTGTTATAGTGTGTGTAAGAAAAGAAATTTACAATGTTTTTTACCAAATTAATGTATTAAACAAATTTTCGATTGTTATCCGGTGCATTATTTTATATTTAAAAATTCAGTGGTAAAGCAAGACACTCAGATTTATTCTACATAAAAACGCTCTGAAAATCAGCGTTTTTATCCGCCAAGAGGCAAGGAATGGAGCAGGAATATTTATCGAAAAATTCTACCGTTTTTTCCCCTAAAAATGGTTCAAAACTGAAACTATTAATTTCTATGTACAACATTTTTTTAAAATTGTTATGAATTCTGTGTGATAAAACTGTCAAAAACTAATACTTTTCAGAAAGAAAAGGTCCTTTAAATATATTTTTCAATTAGAAAAAGTCAGCGGAATCAGAACTTTTTTAGTATAATAAAAAAACAATTTTAGATTTCGTTGTAGAAGAACATCATGAGAAAGTAATAGTTTTTATATGGCTTCAAAGATAGTTCGATAGCATTAAAATTTAGAATTGAATAAATCTCAAAAATAAATGCTTTTTTATAAACTTTTTAGAAATTATTTGATTAATTTCACATATAAAAAGGTTTTAGATTTTTCTATAAAAAGTTGCAAATTGTTTAAAATATACTTTGTTTTGTTGGCATTTCTTTAATCCTTCTAGAAGCTACAAATTTTGGTAGTTTAATTTTTCCCACATTTCAATTGAAAATTTTTAACTTTCCATTATTTTTGCCATCACAAACTACACAAAATTATAGTGTGGCTTGCTAAAACCGGTTTAAAGTTGTAAGTCTTCTCCTACTCAATATTTTGCAAACTTTAAAGCCGGAATAAAAATTGTCTAAGCGGATATGAACTTTTTAATCAATTAAATATCTCTAAATTCTGTGAGCATTTTTGTATACAACAAATTATAACCTTCTTTCAAAAATACCCAGCAAAATAGTAAAATCCAAATAACTGGTTGCAGAATAGCTGATACTGTATTATAACAGGTTCTAATTTCTGTTCTGCAACTAGTTCTTTTTATATGGAGTTTACATTTCGACTCCCAGGAACCTGTTCTAGAACCGGTTCCATGTAACCGGTTGTAAAAGAAGTTGTTCTAGAACAGGTTCAAAGGTAATCTGTCCTAAAGAATTTTGCTGGGTATGTTTATATGTTTTCTATAAGAACATTTTTTAAAATTTGTGAAATCATTTTGAAGATTGTCTGCTTCACGATTTGTAATTAAAAAACTACCACTACGTCTGTTACACGGATGGTCCCGGGTTCGATTCCCGGTGACGACAACATCAATTTAGAAAAATAATATGTATGAGTTTTCTATCACTTATATGTATCGCTGCGCCCACCTTCGGTGTTCCCATAGCACTTAACGCCACCGAAGTAAAATAATTAAACAGGGCTATGAAACAAAAAGCTTCAATAAATTCGCCAACTCTACATCAGGTGGCGAGCAACAACTGTTCTAAGACTTATCATCTCGCGCAATTACAGTGTTGCCATGTTTGAAGCCCTTCATCTTTCACCACCTTTCATCTCTCCACTATCCACTTTCAAAACAAAGCAACACATTAATTAATAGGAAGAATTTCCTGAGTGTTGCTTCTCTTTAAAAAAAAAAAAAAAAAAAAAAAAAAAAATGCAATTTTTAATTGCATTTTGCACGTTTTTCTATGCTTAGATTTTTTAAACGTTGTCATTTTTAAAAAAATTGTAATTTTTGTTAGAAATTTATAGTTGACCTGTTGTTTTAATATGTGATGAGGTTTTTTTTGGTTTGGCTCAAGGTCATAAATTAAAAATCAAATTCAAATTTTTTAAGTTTTATTTTTAAATATTTATTATCTTTTCGATATTTCGAACAGCTTCGCTGTTCATCTTCAGGAAAGAATTTAAATATCTTTTAATAAAGCGTGGAGTTGAAAGCGTCCTTACTTGTTTGTTATCTTATTTTTTTAATAAATAACAACTTTAACTTTTTTGTTACCAGAATGCTAACTAGTTGTATTGATTTTTTCAAAAATAGCTTTATACTTATTTCCATATAAAAAGATTATTTTTTTGTATTTTAAAGTTTTTTTTTTATAATTTTTAATTATATTAATAACATCTTAATATCACTAAACTTTGAATATCATTATCTTCTAAAGTATATTGACTATTGCAATAGTTTAAAAATCGACTGAAAGCAATAGTTGTCTACTTTACGATTTAAATTACAAAAATTACGTTTCTTTTTCAAAAATGCATATTAAATGCAAGGTTTATTAAAAAATCGCATTTCCATTTAAAATGCATTTTACAAACAAATGCTTAGTAATTATACAACTACATAAGTTTCAAGTTAGATTTACAAGGTTCTAGTAAAATATTTACAAATTTTTGTAAAATATATAGTACCAACCCTAGTAAAAAATGTCTAAGAATGCATATAGTTTACAAGAAATTTTAAAACTAACTTGAAACTTATGTAGTTGTATAATTACTAAGCACTCCTATAATATTCCCCAGTTTTTTTCTGTGTGTAGTGACTAAAATACATCCTAGAGAATATAAGTACAAAACAAAAAGGAATTTAAATGACCCACGGTCATATTTTGGCCGATCTGTCATGGAATTGACCATATATTTTATTTAAAATCATTAGGAAGTTTTATGCATTTTCATGCATTTTGTGCGTACACTTACACGTAAACCATCGCAGCCAGAAAAATATGAACGGCAAAGCATTGGCCCAGTGCTATCAACGGTTGTATGAGCGTTGGCAGAGCGTTGGATATCTGAAGATTTAAGTGCTTTGCCAACCCCAAAATGATAACACCGGCCAGGGCTTGGCCGTTTCTTTTTTAAAACGTTGGCAAAGCACTGGCAATAAGTGCTTTGCCAGTACCAAAACCAAAAACGACCAATAAAGTCCTACTTAATAATTCACTTCAGTAAAGAGTTGTATTATTTCTTATTGAATGATTTTGGTAATTTGAATAGAAATAACAATAGGCTTGCTTCAGCTAAGTTAATTACAAAATAACTGAATATTTTTTTTATCAAATTATTTTTGTGATAAGTTAGCACGATTTTTTACTACCATTTTACTAAAGAATGAAATTTGAAAATAAATTTCTTAAGTAAAATTTTAGTACAAAAACTTTACTTTGTGCTGACTATAATAGGAGATTTTAATATTCTTAACTTTAAATCATAAATTGCAATTTAGTTTTGAATTTTTCCACTCTTGTTGTGAACAAGGGATGTGCCACTGTTTTTATTAAGTTAACGGTTGTAAATATTGTAAATAAGTACTGGCAATGCACTTTTTGCCAATGTTGGGAAAGCGTTCTAAGTCAGTACTGTGCCAGTGCTTTTATTATTTTTACTGTTGTAAATTTTGTTAATTAAGCACTGGCAAAGCACTTTTTACTACCGTTGGCAAAGCGTTGTAAATCAGTACTTTGCCAGCACTTTATTTGTTGGATCATTGGCAAATAGTGCTCTGCCAGTGCTTGATTTTTCAAACCATTGGCTATTTCTGGCTGGGATGCTTTTTTACGCACAACTATAGTAAATTTACTCATATATAATAAAATTTCAATTAATCTTTTACCAAATTTCAATGTAAATTTACGCATTTTGTATGCACAAACTTAAGGGGCCCATACACGACACCAACATGCATGCGCAATCAAGTGATTGTGCATGCCGATTGACCGTGTGTGAGGTTGTGGTGCGATTGCACATGCCGATTAAGCAAAATCAAAAACAGTTTGATATTTTTATGACTGTACCAGCATGCATGTATCGTGTGTCGTGAAATTAGCTCAGTTTTTAAAAGTTTTCAAGCAGTAAACAAGACCATGAATGCAAATTAAAAATTAGTTTGGGTAGAATTCCTCGATTTATACAAGTCAATGCCGTGTTTATGGAAAATTAAAAGTTCTGAATATTGCAATCGTGATTTATAATAAAAGTGTTGAGAAATTGAAAGAATTTGATCCAGATGCCAACAGAGACAAAGTAGTATCCATGACGACCTTTTCTAAACACTTTTTGTAAAGAAATGAAAACTGTACCAGCATGATGGTGTGGTGTATGCTCAAAAGCTCAATCACACAATCACTTGATTGTGCATGCATGCTGGTGTCGTGTATTGGCCCTTTTACACATAAAAAGTGGATGAATTGTTATTTACACACATAGTAAATTTACCTAATTTATAGTAGGAGTATAAGTATATAAGTATCCTAGTATAAGTTGTGTAAAGTTCAACAGAAATTAATTAGATTCTAAAATATAGAGCAGGGGTTTGTTTAAATGGCTGCAACTTTTTGATTGCTGAGAAAGGTCAAACTATCGAATTGTGAAATAAAAAAATATCACAAAACAAAAAAAATCTAAAGAGAGTAAACCCCTTAAACCCCTTAAACAGTTTTAATAAGTTCAATAAACTTTTTTTTCGATAACTCATCAAAATCTTTCATTATTAAAAATATCAAATTTTTTTTTCATTGTTTCTTAGATTTCTCTTGAGACAATTTTATACAAAGTCATGACTTATATTCACTTATGTATGAAAAGCATATATAGTGATCACTACTTGACTCTGTAGCTTGATTTATGTCAATAGCATATCGAATGCATTGACAACCAAAATATTGAATTAAATTTGGTTTTTACTCTTGTATTTTAACAGAAAACTAAAAAATTAACACCTTAAAACTTAATGAAGTATGGCAAGTGGAAAAAACAACACAAAAATCTATTAAAAATCGTATTGTTTGCATTTTGTTCAATAGCAGTTGCGTATGTTAGCAGTATAACACAAACTATCATATGAATGATATTTATTATACATTATGTTTATTAATTGAATTGTAATGACCTTTCTTCTGGCAATGCTAATTGACCTTTATTTATCATAAAAAATATTTATGTTGATACATCTGAATGTATTTGTTTCGTATGCATTTTACTAATGAACAAATAAATAGTATAAGTGTAACAATTAACAATTGTTTAATATCAATAACATCTATCTTAACTCAATATACAGTTGTATATCTACATTAAGGTAGTCCAAAAAAATCGGAATTCACGTGCTCCATAACCCCTAAAATATGGCATTATCAAAATAAATATGATCTGCCAAAAAAAATCTGATCAAAAGTTCTGTTAAAAATAATAATTATGATGGATACACATCAAATCTAATACAATACGAATATGATATCCAAATTAAAATCGGATTCTCGGATTTCGCGAAATTAGAAAATTTCATACAAAAAATGGTCAACTTTGATCAAAAACTTTTCAAAAAATTTGAAAATTTGTTTTTGAAAATGAAAATTATTCAAGTTCGAGGCCATACTATATTTTTCTTTATTAGAATATTGTCCTAACAAACAATCTATAGAGTTTTTTGTTTTCAAATTTATTATTTGACCCTTTCAGAAATGTGTTGATAGATCTATTTCGGGAATTTTCTAGGTTCCCATCATCAGAACACGTTTTGAAAGCGGTAACAATCCCATGCCAAACATCAAACATTTATATAAACTAGTTTACTCACTACATGAGAACTAATATATGAGCTTGAAGTTAAAGATTATAACCATTGATCAAAAAATAAATTGAAAACTTGGTTGTTATGTGCAAGGTCCACCTCTGGTGGATATTCAATACACGTTTTTTATTTTTTTTCCTGCTTTTTATTTTTTGTTTCGTTTATAAACAAAACAGGGGAGTAACCTAGACTACTTTGTCTTTTATATAAATTTGATATAATTTTTATTAAAAAATAAAAATTATGTTTTTTTCGACCCGAAATAGATCTATCAACACATTCCTGAAAGGGTCAAATAATAAATTTGAAAACAAAAAACTCCATAGATTATTTGTTAGGACAATTTTTTGGAATCTTTGTAAAACGCGAATAATTTAAAATTCACTAAATTGTTTCAAATTTCGATTGCAGATTCCTAATCTTCATTAAAACTAGTCTCAGTTTTGAAAATTTTGTTTATATAAGACGTAAACAAGCTTGATTTTCAAATAAATTTTTTCAAAAAATTGAATAATTGTAACAAAAATATGTATTTTTGCGTAAAATTTTTAAGAAATTCGCGAATTACATATACGTTTTTAGATATTTTTGAATTATGTTTTCATATTTCTTTTCTGTACAAAAATTAAGACTAGATTGTTAAATTTTGTAAAGACACATGGCGTAAGTTAAAAATAATGCAATTTAAACTCAACCCTAAACTTGAATGAATTTCTTTATGAATTTCAAAACGAATAAAATTAAGTCAAATTTAATTAAGGATCATTATTTTAGCAACAAATTTCGTTAAGTGTTGTTGTTATTTTACCAACGGTTTTTAAGAAACCAATGCCAAGACGTGTAAGGGTGGCAATTAAACTTTATATTTCGGTACAAAATGTTCTTGATTGACATTGCCATTTGTGGTCGAGGTTGAAATGACCTCAAACCACGTATTTTAAACTATTTTTGTTTGCTACATGTGAACATAATGGCAACTAAGGATTTCTTTCATTAAAATTTTTATCAATTTTTCACAAAATAAGCTATTTTCATAAAATGTCCTGGAAAGGAGTCGCTCCAAAAAAAAACTCGAATTATCATTTTTCCAATTTATTTTTTTTTTTTTTTTAATATCAACTATTATATTATAAAAATAGAAAATTCGTGGGTCATTTTGGATTCCAGGCTAAAGTGGGTTAATGATAACCGATGAAGTCAGACTTATATATCTGAATAATTTTGGGCATGTTAAATAAATAAAAAAAAATAAAAAGTAAATATTTTTGAAATTTCGTATTTTTAATAATAATACACTTTTTTCCAAAATTCACCGTTTTCAGGCATGTTGACGCAGTTGACGCTTTCGAAAAAAAATCGTTTTTTTTTTCATTTATAGTAATTAAATGTGCTAAAGTCCCAAAACTTATTTAACAAATTGTGAAAAGCAATCTGATGTAGGCGTGTCCCTATCCGGATTTCATTCCTGCCCAAGGAAATCTTCAGGGGACTTTGTTATTAGAATTTCTAGAGATATTTGTTATGTTAAATCACAAACTCGATGAGAATTTCTTGTCCTCGTCTAGGAGCGAGATTCAAAATTTAAAATATCAAAGAAAAAACAAAAGCAACAACAACAAATTGTCACAATTGGCTTTGTCATCTTCCAAATACTACTCTGTTTTTTTGACAGACCTAGCAATGTAGTGACGTTTACTCCGTTTATTTCCATTTGAAACAATTTTGCAAAAAAAAAACGGAGGTGTAATTGAACTAATTTTTCGAAATTCGTCGTTTTCAGGCACGTTACCGCAGTTAACGCTTTGCAACAAAAACGTTTTTTTTTTTTTCGTTTGAAACAATTTTGCAAAAAAACGGAGGAGTAATTGAACTAATTTTTCGAAATTTAAACCACCATTGTTTTCAAACCAATTTTTTTTTGTGTCCGCTATTAGTCTCACTTTTAAATGGCGTTATTTTCTAATATTTTTTATTTTATAATCATAAAATAGGCTAAATCTCGGAAACTAAGAGAGATAGAGCAAAATGGGCCAAAAATCATTACTTCGTATCTATTAAGTAATCTATATTAACTACATATATTCCCGGTAATTAATATAGACCAGCCTCTGGTCAGATCCGCAAAGACACTTTTAGCAGAAATTTTCAGTTGATTTAGCTAAAAATTCTTAGTTCTTTTAAATTTAGTTCTTTTAAAATTTATGTCACATAAATTCAGTAGACTGTAATTCTTACCATCATTGAAAACTTCGCTGGCGCAAATTCAGGTTATATTTTCTGTCATCGTGGCTGAATTTTAAGCTATATGTACGGGCTTTTTTATGAGTGTAGCTGCATTAAAAAATATCTGTTTCAAAGCGAGTTATTTTTTGACCGTCGAGTAGTGTTATTGAATAACTTTTTCAAAAAATATGTTATACGTTATGCTAATATTGATGAAACGCGTTTTCGAATGTATTAAAATAAAATGTTTTTTTTTTTAAGTGACTGAAATTTTACAATAAACTATAGAAAATATATTAATACTGGCAGTTGAATTTGTGACCAATCCAATTTTCCAGTATTAATGCAATGAAATAAATCGAAAATATGAGATGGCAAATAACATTTAATTTAATTTCAACTACTTAAGTTTCGCAACATTCAGAAGATATCATCTCTGTAATAACATCTACCAATGACATGTTTTCTATTTCAATTTAAGTATTAAGGCCAACAAGAAAATAGAAACAAATTAAGCAGAATTATATGTAACAATTTGTTACATTTACAAGCTAAAACTGCTAGCCATGCTTATATCTATTTGCTTGACTCTCCACTGACTAACTGTCAAATTCACCGCCAATTAGTCAGCCTGCCATTAAGTCTAGCAAACTAACGAATTAAAGAATACAAAAAATAACTTTTAAACCCAAATAATAACTCAACCGTATTTTTTTTATTTTTCTATTTTCTGTTCTTCATTGTTTTGCGCGTTATTTTAAACTTTTTAACCTTGGCCCCTTTTTTGAATGGCGTCAAAATGTTTTCTTTAAATGTAACATTACAAATGGAAAGTACATAGTAAAATAAAACAGAAATGAAAATTCATAAAATAATAAGAATTTTCCGTTTAAGCAAAGGAAAATTTTGCTACAATTATACAACTAAACAATAGCTAGTATACGTTAACCATTATTTATTCTACCGGAAACGGATATACTAGAAATTTATTTTGCTTAATGCCACATGGCTTTAGTACCCTGTAACGTTTTCACATCATTTGTCAACCTAATTACTACAAAAATTGTTTTGTCGTGACCACGAATTTTCCATGTCCTTTTTGAATTTTTCTACACAAAATTAACTATTTTTTTTTTTTTTATGACAAAAACATAATTTTCAATTTGTTGTATTTGCCTTCTTTTTAGCAGGGAAGTAAAATAAAAATATAATTAAATTAAGTTGGAGACATTTATAAATTGACTGACTATTATTTATAATGGTTTTTATAAATTTTCATAAAATTTCTTCAGAGATTCACAATGACAGAAAGGAATAACATCTCCCTCCCAGGGTAAACATTTTAATATGGAATCTAATATATTGGGGAAGGTGGGGTAATTTGGGACTAGTTTTTTTTTTTTTAGCACCTAAAAAGAAGCCAGCACTAGTTTTGTTTAGTCTTTTGATAGATTCATTCCAAACAGTGGTTAAATTAACTAAATCATTCGTTAGTTAGATTTTTTGGCGATCTTTTCAATAAAGTGGGGTAATTTGGGACTCCATAAAAAATATACTAATATTTAAAAAAAACAAAAGTTTTAACGGTAATTCTTGTTTTTTAAATGACAATAAATGAGATAAATGAAATAAAAAAAAACTAACGGAAAGAAATAACACAACAAAATAAAATTACATACCAGCAAAAAAAAGTGCTTACCCAGAAGCAGTACCGGAAGGCATTATTTAGTTACCGAGCGCATCCAAAACAATTCCAGAAGGCATGCTTTTTGTTCGCTATGTCCCACTTGGTATGTATCTTTTAAACAGCTTAAAAGCGCTTCTTTCATGTGCTCTAAGAAGCAATAATTCCTTTGTATGCAATAAAAAGCGTTTTTTTTGTGTGTTGTAAATATAAATGATTTATGGTATGCATTCTTTACTGCTTCATTGTAAGCATTATTCACTGTTTCAAAGAAGGCATCTAGGGAAGCACAACAGAATGCCTTCCCTAATTGCTTTATTGTATGCAAATCAGTGAAGCGCTATTTCGGAAGCATACAAATGTAGCTACTACTTATCAAATCGATGTCATTTTCTGCTGGGTAAGATAACACTGTGGAACAAATTCAGGTTAGCAAAAGTTAGGTCGATTCTGAGAGTGAGGGGGTGAAAATAGAGGCTAAATTAGAAGACCCGTTCGCGGCGTTTGTTTATGTTAGTTCGAATTGTTTTTTAATCGACCTTCGAACTTTGCAGTCAAATGACGATTTTCAGCATATTGTTTATATGGTTTTTTGGCTATAACTCGTCGACTAATTGATATTTTTTCAATCTGTAAAAGCCAAATTATTGCTAGAGACCTGTCCAACAATTGAAATTTTTTTAAAAATTGATTTAGAAAATTTTTGTGGTGCTTATGAAACAAAATGTTGGAAAAAAAATTTTTTTTCATGCTTTTTTTAAAATATTTTCCACAAAACCAAGTCTTTTTTGCTTTCTGTTTGATCTATAATATGCTTCTCAGTTTCTTATTATCGACCTTTCTGATGATGATGACGATGACCAAGATATTACAGAGAGCAGTGATGTTGATCCACAGCCGCCTGCTAAACGGCAACTGGCCAAATCATTAATTTAATTTATTTAATTTTTTTACTTAAAACTTTTCATAACTAACATTTCAAAATTATAGTTTTTTATATATTTTTATAATTTCTTTTTCAATGTTTCTTCAAAACCAACACTGAACAAAATTGGTACATAACAAATGAGAATTAAATTAATATTAAGTTGGAAAACGCAAGTTTTGTATTATGATTGTTTTCTTTTCAAATGAAATTTATTGAAGAAACTGAGAAGCATATTATAGATCAAACAGAAAGCAAAAAAGACTTAGTTTTGTGGAAAATATTTTCAAAAAGCATGAAAAAAAAAATTTTTTCCAACATTTTGCTTCTAAGCACCACAAAAATTTTGTTGGACAGGTCTCTAGCAATAATTTGGCTTTTACAGATTGAAAAAATATCAATTCGTTGACGAGTTATAGCCAAAAAACCATATAAACAATATGCTGAAAATCGGCATTTGACTGCAAAATTCGAAGGTCGATTAAAAAACAATTCGAACTAATATAAACAAACGCAGCGATACGGGTCTTCTAATTTAGCCTCTATTTTCACCCCTCACTCTCAGAATCGACCTAACTTTTACTAACCGAAATTTGTTCCACAGTGTAATCAAAAAGAAAAGTTCTAAAAATGTTTTTAACGTCGTTTTTTTCTATTTTAAATTCTTAATTGTTTTTCAGATTTGTCTAAAAACGGGCTTTTAAGGTCCAGTTTATTATATAAAATAAAAGATTATTTCATTTAATGGTCCATCCGACGTTTCGTTAGTATTTTTTCCAACATCTGCTGGGATAAATAAAAAGTCTTAATATTAGTCTGAATATTCTGAGTTATAATGAATGCAGGTATAAAAGATGTCCGCTATTTTAGCACATTTTAAGTTAGCAGCCCTCTGGCATGTGTGGGCAGATCACTGAATTGTTAGAATTTAATTTCGGGGACATTTCATTGAAAAAAACATGTAAAAGTTAATATTCAAAGATATTGGGGAAGTTGATGAGAACTGTGGTTTTTTAATAGGTGGTTTAGTAGCATGATGCCGCCCATTCTTTAAGTTTGATATCCCGTATAGCTTTTACTAAATCAGACTTCAGGAAAGGTTATATTACCGTTTTATTGTACTTCCGCGGCGTAATGTCCGAACAAATATATAATTTACAATATATGCTATACAAACAACTTAAAAAAACGTTTAAATTGCTTAAATTGCATGTCACAAAAAGTGCCATAATTTTTGCATCATTTGAATAATTGTGAAAAGCAATACGTCATTCGTTACATCATAACGTAACAATAATTTTTTATATTTACTTGATTAAAAATCTATAAGAAAATAGTTTGTTTACAAAAACCCCAAACACCGACAGAAACTTTTTTTGTGTGTTTTTTTATTTGCTACATAAAAATAATAAAAAATGCGCCTCCAAATATATGGATTGCTCAAAGTGATAATAATTTATTACGGAACAAGACACAATATTTAGAAATTTTACAAATGCATTAGTATGGGAAAAAAGTCCCAAATAACCCCACATCCCAAATTACACAACCTTCCCCTCTATATCTTATTTGATAAGTTTCCATATCTAAACACATACAAATTGATTGATTATATCAAATTAAATAGAATTTGATACAATTTTTTCGAGAAATTTTAAATACATGTTCCCACGAATAGCACCTTACTCACTGATATGATAGTTTTAAGAATTTAGCCTAGGAACGTGGAAAACTAGGGTTTAAAAGGGGAAAAGTCTGTCCCTTGATGGGAGGGACATTTTTTGTGGTTAGAAATTTGAAATTTATAATATATGTTGCTTCGAATATAACTTACAATTTTGGATTTCAGGCCAGCAACGGAGTATAGACAGGAGGATAAAAAGGGGAATAGTCTCCCCTTGTCTTCTTGGACAAACCGCTTAATCGAGAAACTTGAAATTTGCTATGTGTGTTGCTATTGCCACGTAGACATTCGTTTGGATAGGATTTTTGGAATTTCCAACGTGGAGGGACACGAAGGGTAAGTCACCTCCACGATGGCCTGGCAAACCGCAAAATCGAGGAACAATAGATTTAACATGTGAGTTCTAAATCTCGCGTACACTCGCTTAGACAGAATTTTTTAAATTTCTACGGGGAGGGGCAACAAGGGGGACTTTCCCCTTCGCTGTGTGTCCAGACCCCTTTGGTTCGAAACTTGAAATTTTAAATATATGTTCCTTTGAATATGATCTACCTCACTGATATAATACTACTTTTGCCAGGGCATACAAGGGGAAAGCCTCCAAACCGCTTAATCGAGCTACTTCAAATGGTGTCCGTGTTCCTAATCATAGACATCCGTTAAGAAGCATTTTTTGAAAATTCCTATCGAAAGTGACAAAAAAGTGAGAAGGACTTTTGGCTAGAAATTTAAAATCATTAAATCATTGATATTACTCATTTCATGATTTTCGTCCGGAATGTGACAAAAATAGGATATAAAAGGGAATAATTTTCCCCTTGATGTCCTGACTCAACCGCTAGGCCTGCGTAGATTCGAATTTTTTGAAAACTTATTCGCATACCATTTCATATAATGGTAGATCAAATTATATCGGATATGATATATGCACATTAATTTATATAAAATTTTAAGGCAGAATTAGTTTGTACGTTCTGTTCTGTTACGAATCAGCTGTTTTGTTTCAGTTCAATTGAAAGTCTGTATGTGTGGTTAGTTTTCACTTTTTCGTTCTGTTCTGTTGCGGACAATTCTATTGAAAATAGAATTCAACGTTAAGTGACAGCCTAAAGTGCGTATGTATTGGTTTGTTGTGAAATTTTTTTTTCAATATTTGAATCAGGAATGATAAAGTTGGTACTATAGTACTTTTTATGGTACTATTTGAACCTCAAATGTACCATGATACTCCTATGACTCATTTAGTACGATTTACAAATTTTTCTATTTATGAATTTCTTGGTGCCTTTAAAATTCAATAATTATTAATTCGATTTGCAGTCCTATATGAACAATGAATTAATTTGGAACCAAATGCTGTGAATTCAATCACATGATTTCACTGAGTTCGACTGATTACAGGTGATTATATTAGAGTTTTACTAACCGATTAAACCAATTATTGAATTCAATCACTAAGGGTTATAATTATTATTAACTAATTTTGATTTTCAAAAAAATTAATAATAAAAAAAATCTTATAAAAATGTGAAATTGACTATTAGCTGCGTGTTTTTAAATTCGAATGAGTTCACGAACAAATTTGTTTGCTACCAATCACAAGGATTGAATTCGCAAAAAACTGTGAGAAACGTAATTCAATACAGCAAAAATTAATAGGACGTTCAAAAAATATTAAAAATTTGGTGAATTTAAGAAAAAATCTCAAAATTTTAATAATTTTTTTAATCAAAATCAGCTAATTTTCTTAGTACGCACTGCACGTTTTTACATAGCTTTATGTACATTTTCCCGAAAACTTTGGTATTGAAAATGAGCAAAATCGGTCCAGCGGTTCAAAAGTAATTAGTGACAATGTGAAAAAACCTCTAAATTTTTCATTCAAATGCTGTATATTATTAGAATTCATTGTAGTGTCTGATGTATAAAATATAACGTCATATTTTTCCACCAGACGCTAAGAGGTGAATAATATTTAAAATTCACCGCAAATTTTTTTATCTCCACAAAAAAAAATTTTTTTTCACCTCAAAAATGTTTTTCACGACACAATTTATTTTTTTACAGCCAAAAAAGTTTTTCACCTCAAAATTTTGTTTTCACATCTTAACATATTTTTTTTTTTTAATATTTTTTTGTTGTTTCATTGGTAATTGTTCATTTTGGAGGGTACAACGATTTGTTCGTTAATTTTTATTTATATTTAAATTTTTTTTTTTTACTTTTGATTCCGAAAAAGTACTATTTTATATGCAGGTTGGTACTATTTTAAAATCGCATTTATCATCCCTGACTTAAATGTTTTTGGTTGGAGTTTCTTTTACTTTTTAAAACAGCTGATTCCTCTCACAGAAAAAGTAACTACAAAATATTACCTACAGAACAGAACGACACAGAACGGCAACAGAAAGTAAAAACTAATGAGGCCTTTTTCCGGATTTTGACCCGATATAATCATATCTAATTTGATGCAGAAAGACATCCTTTTATAGTTTTATATACAATTTTTCATATAAATTTGTATTTTCATATAATTGTATCATAAATATATGTATTGATTTTATTTCATTAGGACCTCAATTTTATATCACATACACAAAATTAAATTTTGTGTTGATTGAAAATAAAAATTGCGAGCTTTTATTTTTTTATGGAATAAAAAAAATAGAAAAATTCAGAAACCAAAAATAACTATTATTAAAAAAATCTTTAAAAAATGTGAAACAAATCTTAATTTTTTTAAATAATGCTAATGATCAAAGATATTGTATACAAAAACTATGCAGTATTGCATATGGGCTATTTCAAATTTTTTGAGCACCTGCTGAAACCGACATACTATGGCTCTTATTTCGTTAAGTTTTATAAATTGAAAAAACGTTGTACAGGGTTTGGATGACTATACTTGTAGGATATGAAGTGCAAAGTTTTACGTTGAAAAGTCTTCACCTTAAGAATTGGGGATCATCTAAAGTTCGAAAAATTAAAAAAACGACTTGAAACTTGCAAGAGTTTTTTCATTCATTTCGTTTTCTTTGTAATAGTTTTTAGCTTTCAGATCCAAACCAATACAAAATATAGTCACTAGACTTGAAGGATATATCGACAAACAAAAAAATTTTGATATCGCTGCTGGGTGAAAAGTTGCATGGTGGTTTACAGGTGAAACCAAAATTATCCGAATTTTGAACTTTTTGAAGATTTTAAATAGGGTTTTAAACGCAAAAATTGTATGAACTTTTGAAAATTTTTGCAAAAAAACAATTTTTTTTTTAAGCTTTTTTTATATCAAAACATGGTATGGGTCTCTAAATAGATTCTTCGCGACGGACTAAACTGACAAAAGTGCAAAAAAAAATAATTTTTTTCAATCCTGGCGCGTGCAGCGTCAGTTTTTTCCAAACACATTTCGCTTTGTGACAACTAAAGCGCTGCATCAATTCCGCTCAAACGTACATCGAATGGAAGACTTTACTGAGATTGATACTAAAATCGAAAACGCACTAAAAAATTTTAAGGATTTAAAATTTTATGGAGGAAACAAAATGTTTCTAACCACAAAAAGCATCCTTGTATGAAATATTTGATTTTGAAAATTTAATAGAATTATTTTTGAATTCGGGTTAATAAGTAACCCAGAATCCCAACAAGTATTTTATAATCGGTCCAATATTAATATTTGCAAAAAAAAACGTAATTTTAGCCGTAATTTTGTAAAATGTTTAACAATTTTAAATAAATTTTTATATGCATACACGATCAAAAAAAAAAATTTTTATTTTTTTTTCAGTCTATTTTAAAAAGTATTGAAGCTTTTACAAATATTATGTGCTAAGAAAGACCTTAAGGGTATTATTCACACGCGTTATCCTTCTTCAATTTTAACAAAAACTGTAATTTTAATATTTTTCTTAATTTTTAACTTTAAACCGCCGTAAAATTTGCGCCGTTTAATAAAAATGATTAACTCGAACGGATTTCACATGCTCAAATATCGGTTTATACACACGCAAATCGACATTGATGTCAGACAAAAAAGAACACTTAAAAAAATGTCTAGGTGCCGTAAATTTTTGAAGTTGCCCATATATTAAATATATTTTAATCTTTTGGTTTGCTTATAAATATTTTTGATTGTTATTTTTAAATAATTTTTAAAGATTGTTTATTGATTTTTTTCAAACAATCAAGCAATAACTTTTTTTAATTGTAAAAAATTTTAAAAATTAAAGTCTTCATTAGTCTGTTCGTAAGGTAATAAAACGCATCTGTAGACAATTAAATGTGTTAAAAAGTAAAGAAACATTTTTGTTTGTCTCTTTTCTATGCATTGAAACTGTTGTCAAGCAAAATCGTTAAAAATTCTGTTGAAAAATGGTTATTTTCTAGATCTATGCACTCATAAAAAAAAGCCCGTATAAATGGTCGAAAAATCAGCTACGACAACAGAAAATAGTATTTGAAACAGCAGAATTTTCAATTAAGTTGAGAATCATGTTCTGCTAAAGAATTTTAAAGTTTGTTCTGTCACTTTTTTGTAGCAGCAAACGGACCACTGCTGGAAAGGCACTTTAACAGGTATTGCAAGTGCTGGTAAGAACTGCTTTCCCAATCCCAAAATTATAACATCATTACACAAATGGTCCGTCTGTTAAAAAAGCTTCGGAAAAGCACTACACTCAAAAAAATAAGTTAGTAGAAAAGTTAGTAACACGCCTTGTAAATCAGGTATACTATTTTTTAGCAAAATTTTTTGCTAAAATCGTGTTTTCAGCTAAAATTTTTGTTATACTTATTCAGCACTTAACTGTTTTATACTAATGCTTTTCTAATATACTAATGTTTTACTAATTAATTTTGCAAAAAAAATTGTGCTGATAAGCACATTAATAGTGTAGGCGACAACCAGATTGAAAGATATACGCAGAATGAAGCAGATGTCGCGGCATGTCAAGATGTAGTAAAGAAGAGGAAAATGATACTAAAAAGTACAACTCTAATAAGACATATAAAAAAATCAACCATGGAAATTTTTGTATCTGTTTATCATACATAAAACAAAATTGAGGATTAAAACAACTTAAATTTTGCGTTGTCGCCGGCTTGTGAAAATAATTGTCTATTAATTAACCCATTAATGCCTGACCCCCGATTCCATTGTCCAATATCGACGAAATTTCACACATTCTTTACTTAAGGTTTTGGAAGTTATTTGATATAATTTTCTTTTTGATTTCCCATACTTGGGACTTATGAATTAACCACTGATATAAAATAATTCCTCTGTGGTTTTTTAATTAAATTATTTCGTTATGCTCTTTCATGTAAAACTCTTCATTTTTACTTGAAAATAATCGATATTTCAAGCAAGGGTACTTCATAAAACTGTAAAATACGTATTTTAATGGTCATGTCATAAAATCATACCTGTAGCCCAAGTGAGTGGTCCTACCCTGCTACAAATTTTTTGCACTTTAAAGAATACCTAACACTATTAGCCAACAATAAAGTTTTTCGATGTGTCGCTTCTCCAATTTTTCAGAGGCAATTTCAATTCTTTCTTTCAATTTTTCAGAATATGTAAATTTGCAGACAATTGAACCGATAATTACCAACCCCCAATTTTACACCAACATTTTCCTAAAGTATTTTTATCCTTTCTCCACCTATCTGTAAAAATCAATTTGATGCAACTCTTACCTGGCTTTAGCTATAAATTTTTTTAAGATGGCTCCTTTTTGGGTATTTAAATACCCAATAGGCAGGAATGGGTTAAATAAAAGACAAAATAAAATATTTATTTAAATTAAATGTTTATAGATGAATTTGCAAACAAACATATACAGAAATGTAGACAGAGTAAAGCGAAAGACAAAGACACGCATCTTAGGTAGATTTTTATGGTTCCCTTTTCTTATTAGAGTTGTACTTTTTAGTATCATTTTCCTCTTCTCTATTACATCTTGACATGCCGCGACATCTACTTCATATTGCGTATATCTTTCAATCTGGTTGTCGTCCACACTATTAATGTGCTTATCAGCACAATTTTTTTAGCAAAATTAATTAGTAAAACATTAGTATATTAGTAAAGCATTAGTATAAAACAGTTAAGTGCTGAATAAGTATAACAAAAATGTTAGCTGAAAACACGATTTTAGCAAAAAATTTTGCTAAAAAATAGTATACCTGATTTACAAGACGTTTTACTAACTTTTCTACTAACTTATTTTTTTGAGTGTAAGTAATTGAAAGAAAATTTTTGTTATGTTATATATATTTATTTCTATATATTTTCAGATATTAAATTAATTCATGTCGTCAATGTGGAAAAATGAAAATTTTTATATTTCGTTATTATAGTAAATTATTTTTAAAAGAATCACAAAAATATGTTTTATGATTTTCAGCAAATAAATTAACTAAATTACAATTTTTCTACAAATTTTTTGCTTTTTTTTAGTCTACTAAAATTCAGCAAAAAATTTATTAATTTTTAGCAAGGCTTTTTTATTTCTAATCTACTAAGTGTTAGCAAAACTTTTGCTGAATCTACAAATTTTGTTGCTCAAAATCAGCTCGCTGATTTTCAGCAAAAGATTTTGCTGACATTAGCAACTTTTTTGCAAGCATCCTCCTGACTAAAATTTTGCTGACTTTACAAACTTTTTTTTTTAGTGTATGTCTTTCGCTTTAGTCTGTCTACCTGCTGTATATTTGTTATCAACTTGACCATCAATTTGACTCATATACACGTTTAATCTTTTTTAAATTTATATATTTTATTTTATTAATAGACAATTACTTTCACAAGAAGGTGCAAACGCAAAATTTAACTTGTTTCAATCCACAATTTTTTTTATGTATGAAAAACAGATTCAAAATCTTCCATGGTTGATTTTTTTTAAGTGTCTTACTAGAGTTGTACTTTTTAGTATAATTTTTATCGTCACTACTACATCATTATCACTTGACATCTAATTCAATCTGCGTATAACTTTTATTCTGGTTGTCGTTCACACTATTAATGTGCTAATCAGCACAATTTTTTTTAGCAAAATAAATTTGTAAAGCATTAGTAAAATATTAGTAAAACATTAGTTCTGTTTTAGTTAAGTGCTGTTTTAGTTAAGTGCTGACTGAAAATCATAACTGACTGAAAACATAATTTTAGCAAAAAATTTGCTGAAAAATAGTATACCTGATTTACAAGATGTTTTACTGATTTTTCTACTAACTTATTTTTTTTAGTGTAATACTACTACACAAAGCTACATACAATTAGATACAAACATTTTTATATTTAACATATATATTGCATATTCCTCATATTTAATTGCATATTTTGTAAAAATTAAAATTAAGTTTTAATTAAAAATAAACAAAATAAAAGCATTTTTAACCCTTAATATGGCATCTAGTTGTCATTTTTTAGACATTGATATTTGATTTATTTGAGAAATAAATTGACTTTTAAAAATGCACACATTTTATGTGAATATTTATTTATTTTTAGCGCATATTTTTTTATTTTAATGCATATTATGGATTTAAACTGCATATTTTAAGCTCATAATTTTGATTTTTTAGTGCATGAAAGTCGCTGCCCTGTTTATAACAATTTTATCAATATCGCCAAAATATTCTGAAATTTTTATAAGACGAAATTAGTAAGTAGAAAATAATCAGCCTTCTGCTTAATACTTTTCCGTAGGAAAAGTACATTCGCTTCAGATTCAACATTGACTCGACATACTTTTTAAAAGTTAGCCATATTAGGTGAAACGCCTCATATATGACAATTATTAAGTATACTGTCAAACAAAATAATATTTAAGCAGATTAAGGCTGTTCTCTAGGTTGTCTATTTTAATTTACTTAAATATTCAATTGGTATTTATAGATTGTGTGGTAATTATCATAAAAAATAATTAATTACACATTTTTCTACAAATATATATTTTTTTAACATGGGCTAAACCTCCCCTTATAAATCAATAACGCATACATCGCTCCCAATTTGCATAGTATGCATTTAGTTTAGACCGTTATATACAAATTTCAAAGCGATATACTAATTTGTATTTTTATGACAGCCAGAAAAAAAAGCAATGCGATCAAAGCCATTCAAATTTATTTGAAAGGTCGGTTTATTATTTAGAATAATCCAGAGACCGAAAATAACAGTTATCCCGAAAACTTTAACTCAAAAACTATGTTAGAGTCAACGGAGGCGTATACTATTATATGCCAATCGATTCGTATTGAAGTGCTCTTTCACAATCTATTGTGATCTTAAGAAAACGATCTCAACTCCACAGTTAAGAGTTATTTTTCAACGAAAAAATAAAAGATCGGATGAAACTCTTAAGAAGAGAGTTTTATTTCGCTTTCATTAAATAAAACTCTTTTGAGGAGTTTTATTTTGTCCGTCTGAAATAAAACTCTTTTGAGGAGTTTTATTTTTCCCGTTAGAAAATAAAGCTCATTTGAGGAGTTTTATTTTGAAACTCATTTAAGGAGTTTTATTTTTTCCGTCTAAAATAAAACTCATTTTGTTTATTTTCTTCTTTTTTTGTTGACTTTATTTGCTATAATGTGTGTAGTTATTTATTTGTTTAATTTAACGAACATAACTTTTTCTAAATTTTCTGCGGAAAGATTTGAACGCAGGTCACTCAATACCAATTTAAGAGCAGAGAATGCTCTTTCCATGCTTACCTGGGTTGCAGGTACACACTGTATAGTTTTTGCAATGTAAACAAGTACGGATAGTGTATTCTTTTAGTCTCCCAGAACTCAAAGAGAGGCCTTGGAGAAAAATCGATTTCATAGAAAGCTTTTTTTCATCCTCATTATCACTTCCTTTGCTTTCTTGTTCCCTATCTACATATATAAGAAATAAAACAACAACCATTTAATAATAGGAATCAAACAATAACAAATTAAAAACCCACATGTTTTCATTTAATGATGATTTTTTAAATTGCAATGTAAGTGATTAGATTACACTGCCTTACAAATTGTAATGATCTGGCAAGCGGCAAGCTTTGAGTGTCAATTTACATAAAATGAGTTTTATTCTCTGACGGAAAAAATAAAACTCCTCAAATGAGTTTTAAAATAAAACTCTTCAAATGAGTTTTATATTAAACGGAAAAAATAAAACTCCTCAAAAGCGTTTTATTTAATGAAGGCGAAATAAAACTCTCTTCTTAAGAGTTTCATCCGATTTTTCATTTTTAAGTTTTTTTTTTAAGCCACAAAATACCTGTTATAAAGGAACTTTTTTGATATCACTTATAACCGTTACGGTCCCTGGAATAATCTAATAAAGCAAACATTTTTACCGGGAATTAAAATTAGGGAAATGGAACAAAAAATAGTCATATTATCCAATTATTAGTATTTCCCATCAACTTAAAAAAAAAATTCTCTTAGAAGCAGTAAAAGCAACCATTTAGGAAAAATCGGCAAAAATTAAAACTAAAAAAAATTATTTAAAATTAAAAAAAAATCCTAATATGACAATATCATAGTATATTTCGGACTTAAGGTAGAAAAATATTCTAACTAAATATACGAAAAAACAATTTTTGTATTTTTAATACAAAACTAAAAAAAATTGGAATAATTAGCATAACACAACTATTTTCATACAAAAAATGTTTGTTTTCATATGTTTTTTTTTTACATATTGTAATACAACAAACACACATAATACATATAATGATATAGAAAGTATATTGATACGTAAACATTTTTGCTTTTCAAATAGTTTTGATTTTATAATTAGGTTTACACAAATCACCCAGTTTATACACTAAGGCACGATTACAGAATGTCCAGTTTAAATTTAACAAACAGTTAAAGTGAAAATTTTATGGGAAATAACAATAAATGTGTCAGTTAAAGTCCCAGTAGTAGCTAACGGGACATTGTGAAAATGAGACTAAGGCAGACAAATTCTTATAAAGTTGATTTTGTTTGTCTGATTTTTGTATGTAATACAAATACAAATAATGTATCGGTTTGAGTTAAGCCAATTATCATTTTCTATTGCGGACAATTCAAGATTTTGCGGGACGCAAATGGAACAATTTTATTGTATATCATGAAAATAATCAAACTGTTTCAAAGCAACCAATAACATCTAATATGGCAATATAATATTAGATTTTGGTCTTGAGGTAGAAAAATATTCTAACTATATATGAAAATATATGACAATATAGAAAGTAAGAACAATTTTTGTATATTTAATACAAAAATTAACACATTTTTGAAAAATCCCTAAAATTGCAAAAAATCTCAAAAATTCAAAGAAAGGAAAATATATAAAAAAAAAATCAACGAAAAAAATTATCAAAATAAAAAAAAAAAAGTACAACAAACATTGAAAAAAAATCGTTAAAATATCTGAAATTTAAAAACTTTCAAAAATTGAAAACATATTCAAAATTGCTAATATTTGAAAAAATTGTCAAAAAAAAACTTTAAATAAAACCGCCAAAACTGTAAAAAAAAATTTCATTTTGGCGACTTTTTTCAATTTCGTATTTTGTGTTTTAATTTACAATTTTGCGGTTTTTTTTTTTAATTTTCAAATATTTTTAATTATTGTCACTTAAGCCAATTATGTTTCAGCCTTAATTAAAAAAAAACAGTAATGGCGAGTCTTTGTTTTTTTTTTCAAGAAATACTTTTTTCTGGGGGTTCCGGAGCGTTTAGTAGCATTCAGTATGCTTTGTCGTTAGCAAATCCATTAAAAAACCGGTCATCCCGAAGTACGCTACTTTTGTACTTCCCGGTTTATACATTCCTTGGTTTAATAAACCAAATAAATACTATTTATCATACTATTATACTATTTATATATTTAGTATGGCGTGCCATAAATATGTATATTATAATAGAAATTTGGTACTTTTATGCTTTAAAGAACAAAATAATTTAATTTAATGGCGTTTAACCAATTTTATCACTCTCAGTTAACAGAAAATCAGTTTCTGAAAAAAAATGTATTCAGTTTTTCTTATTTTCAGTCGAATTGTTATTCTGCTGTAGGCCCATAGCAATTGTTTTATCTTCAACAAAATTCCAGATCTACCTTCAAAACGTTTATACAGTAACGCATAAGATATTCATTGTGATTTCAAATTTATTAAAAATAATAAATAATTGGTTTGACACGAAATTCTGACAACTTTTTTCTCTCATTTTTAATTTGTTTAGTCATTTAGAATAGCATTTAAGAAATTTTAAAAACAATCACAAACAAACTAAGGCCCTCTTACTTATCTCAAATTAATCAAAGTTTAGGTCTTAACCATAGCTATTAATGTCAAATTTATATAAGTTAACATAATTTTTATATATCTAAATTTTGAACCGCTCAACATTTTGTTTAGCAGTTTTCAACAAAAATGTGGTACTAATACCTTTAAAAAACGAATCTTTAAAATTGTTGGAAAACAAACTTTCTCATATGTTACGTCCCCTGACTGCAATTGTCAAAGAGTTAAATATACAGTCTATACTGGAAAATTATTGTTTTTATTCAAACATTTTGATTCGTTCAAAAACTAACTTATTAAAATAAACTTATTTTATATATATGATCATATATGGGCTTGTATATTAAGATACATTTATAAAATCAGAAAATCTATTTTTTATGAAAGTTAGTTTTTAGTTTAGTCCCCTTAAAGTATGCAACACATATAATTTAATTTTATAAAAACTTAAATATCACTCATGCGTCTGGGGGCCCTTTGTTTTCTTAATATGTTTCTCGAAAGAATGCAACAACAAATTTTGTTACGTACCACTACAGCGTTGCATACAAAATATTTATATATCACTCATACGACAGAGGGTGTTTCCTTTTATTTTTTAATTAGCGTTTCTATAGTGCGAAACACCCAGTACTGCCACTTAACCATTTTTCTTGATTTAACATGTAAAATCTAAAAAAATAATAATAAAAAAATAAGCAGCATAACGAAAAAATCAAAAAAAGAATTACACATTTCCACCGTTCGAATCGTTAGTTATGTGGTCTTAAGTTCTACAAAAAAAATCATAAAAAAAAAACTTTTAGTTTTTACCGAATTTTCCAATTTCCCATGTACCTTTTCCAAATTTTCTTTCCTTTAGTACCATATTCATTCCCTTACCAGCGCACAAGTAATGCATTACCTTGTAATGTGTACTCCTTACCTTTATCATTATTTTCCAACAAGAAGTAATGAGTTACCGATAATTGAACACTCATGGATTACCTTGTAATGATATCAATTACATAAGGCATGCATTATAAACGTAAAGTCATTATTGATATATATTTTTGAAAATCTATTTATAGACACATTACTTTGAGATTTTTTGTAAGCATGAGGGTGAGGTGTATATTTGTGATATCACGAACGAAAACACGAAGCACAACAACTCATTTACATTTTTAGCAATAAAATATTATATTTATTTTTAGATCAGTTGGTAGAGTTCTCGCTTAACTAATTGTTAAATACCAGAGACCCCAGGTTGGAGTCCCAGTATGACCACGTTATTTATTTAATAAAGAAAAAGTTATTTATTTAATTAAAAAATATATTTGTAAAAAAAATTTTATACATTTTTTTTATGAAAATTTATTAATAGACACATTACTTTTTCCCACCATGTAACCATATAAGTCACGAGTTACTTTACCCCCTACAAGGTAATGAGTATACCAATTACTTTTAGGCTCATCGCCTGTAAAATTCATCAGTGAAGTAAGGTGTAATGTAATGCGTGCAGCCCTATGTCGATACATTACTTTACCCATGATTTGGTTATGTGTGGTTTTGCTGGGGAGCCCCATTTCACCCATTTTTTATAAAAATTTAAAAAGTTTTTCCATTTATTTGTTGTCTCTCAAAGGAGAACAAATACTGCCAGTTTGGCATTGTTTGTGATATACTTTTTTTTTTTAGCTAGACAGTTGGCTTAGAAAGTAACATATATTGAACATTTTAAGCTCAATTAATTTATTTTCTGTTGTACTTTTCAATAGGTACCACTAATTGTAATAAAATAGTATAAATATATTTATTTATTATGTTTCATTGCAAATTGTACTGGCCGACATAAATTTTGTCATAATAATATTTTTTTTTATTATTTGCAATTATTGTTTATTTTAGCTTTTTGTTAGAAAGAAGTGAAAATTTTATTTATTATTCAGCGCCACCCAATTTAATACATTACAATATTTGATATTTATTTATTCTTCAATTACAAATATTTTATGTATTGGCAACACTTTCGTTTCCAATTAATAATGCTATTCATTTAATAAGAATAATAATATGTTTGTGTGTGGAATACATTTTGTTCATTATGTGAATACACTTTCATTAAACTTTTACTTAATGATTATTAATTACAGTGTAAGTGTTCTTAAATAAAAAATAACACAGGCCGTCAAAATTTGATGAAATTTTCTAACCAAGAATCAGACTACACTTTCTCGAAGGTTTTAGACATGCTGAATCCGAATCTGACCCTAGAATAGCCCTATCAAATGTAAAAACCATGGTTTTTGGGTACATTTGTGGTCCTGTTACTTCCAAAAAAAAAATATTTAAAAATGATCGTTCCGGTACCTAAAAGTGCTACTCCTCCCTATAAAATCAATTTTGAATTTTTATGAAATATTTCGATAAAATTTAGAAGTAATAATGGCAAATTTTGTCATATAGGGGAGGATTTTCATAAATTCTGATTGATTTAAATTTATTGCATTGCAAAATTAAGAACACATCAACTGATTGGAATTTCTGACTTTTAATTGATGTTTCGATAGTTTCCGAATTTTAAATAGAAAATCTGAATTGAAAATTGTATTAATTGCAAATGAAAAATCTTAATTTTTATTTTGATGATTTCGAAATTTTAAATGGAAATTCTGAATTTCAATTGATAGGAAAACTGAAAAATTTATTCGCACGGTGTATGAAACTTGTTTATGAAATGATGAAGATTTATGAATATAATGAACAATAGATGATAAACGATTTATGATACAGTTTCATCTATATGTTGACACTTTTTTCCCTGAGTGTATAAACCATGCTGTAATATGGTCCAAGTTTCATCAAAATCAGATAATAAATGCCGCAACATTTCATAATTTTTCCAATATTCTCTCAAACATAAATTGGTCTGTATAATCTTTTTCTATTTTTTATTCATTTACAATTTTAAATTTTTGAAAATTCTACTTTATTTTCCTATACAAAATTTTGTACACTAATAGACCTCTTCTATATCTACAGATATGCTGAACAAAGTATTAAAATATCAAGTTTTGATTATTTCACAGGGATGGTAGGCAATGCCGGTAAAACTAAATTATCGATTCAAAAACCTTTTAATTAACTATCGTTATCCCTAAAATACTCTTACCGAAATAATTGAAATACCGTTATCCGTAAAGTACCATTACCGAAATAACTAAAATACCATAACCCCAAAAATACCGTTATCGAAATAACTTAAATACCATAAACGCAAAAATACCGTGACCGAAATAATTGAAATAGCGATATCCTTAAAATACCGAAACAATCTAACAAGATCTAAAAACAAAAATCGCTATAAATAGATATATTTTTCCAAAGTTAAATCATAAACTACACTCAAAAAAATAAGTTAGTAGAAAAGTTAGTCTTGTAAATCAGGTATAATATTTTTTAGCAAAATTTTTTTGCTAAAATCGTGTTTTCAGCTAAAATTTTTGTTATACTTATTCAGCACTTAACTGTTTTATACTAATGCTTTACTAATATACTAATGTTTTACTAATTAATTTTGCTAAAAAAAAAATTGTGCTGATAAGCACATTAATAGTGTGGACTCCAACCAGATTGGAAGATATACGCACAATGAAGCAGATGTCGCAGCATGTCAAGATGTAGTAGAGAAGAGGAAAATGATTCCAAAAAATACAATTCTAATAAGACATATAACAAAATCAACCATGGAAGTTTTTGTATCTGTTTTTCATACATAAAACAAAATTGAGGATTAAAACAACTTAAGTTTTGCGTTGTCACCGGCTTGTGAAAATAATTGTCTATTAATTAAATAAAAGACAAAATAAAATATTTATTATTTAAACTAAATGTTTATAAATTAATAATCTAGTGTGGGCAAATTGCAAACAAACATATACAGACATGTAGACAGAGTAAAGCGAAAGACAAAGACACACATCTTAGGTAGATTATTATGGTTCCTTTTTCTTATTGCAAAAAATTGTTGTTTTTTTCGTTCCGTTTGTTTTTGTTTATTTTTTCGTTTTGTTTCTATAATTATCTTCGGCAGTTGCGTCCTTTAAAAGAAAGCATCATTTAGACAACCATTGATGTAAGTAGTTGAAAGATAATTTTTGTTATGTTATATATGGTTGGTTTGGTTGGTTTAAGTGGCAGCTCACGCTACTCGTGAGCATCAACTAGAGTCAAAAAGCGACTCCGTTTTGAAGAGACCACACTACCCGTAAGGAACTAATATCCGGAGTACTAGACCCACCCCGTTCGGTTAATATAACGTATGAGATCACCGAATCCCACACGTGATATTACCGAGAGGTCGTCCAGTATATGGTCACCCAAGATCCGGAGTCGAATATTCTGCAGCGACGGACTTTCGCAGAGAAGATGCTCCACAGTCTCCTCCTCACCCGGTATGCCGCAGCTGCGACAATGCGAACCGCGTACAATCCCAAGTCTAATGCCATGCTTACCAATCAACCAGTGACCGGTCAGAACAGCCGTCAGCCTCGAGACATCCCTCCTGCTCATGCTCAGGAGAGAGTTTATATATATTTATTTCTATATATTTTCAGATATTAAATTAATTCATGTCGTCAATGTGGGAAAATGAAAATTTTTATATTTCGTTATTATAGTAAATTATTTTTAAAAGAATCACAAAAATATGCTTTATGATTATGAAAAAAATTAACTAAATTACAATTTTTCTACAAACTTTTTGCGTTTTTTTTCAGTCTACTAAAATTCAGCAAAAAATGTATTAATTTTTAGCAAGGCTTTTTTATTTCTAATCTACTAAGTGTTAGCAAAACTTTTGCTGAATCTACTAATTTTGTTGCTAAAAATCAGATTTTGCTGACATTAGCAATTTTTGTGCAAGCACCCTCCTGACTAAAATTTTGCTGACTCAGCAAAATTTTTTTGCTGACTTTACAAACTTTTTTTTTTTTGAGTGTAGCTAGTCATTGGAATTCGGGCGAAATGGGGCTAAAAGTATTGGTGTGCATTGACATTACCTGAATAACTAAAATAACTAACCAAAACAAGAGAGCGCGATTGTTTACTAAAAATGTTTGCTGGGAAATCAATCTTTCATCCTACCAAGTTTTGTCAAAAAATCGCACGGAATCTATGCGTGGTCAAAAGTGGGTTAATAGCAGTGTCTGCTTTTAATTTTTCAATTTATATTTAATTTAAAATGTTACCACTAAATCCCTGGCAAATACCATCAGCATTGTGTTTTTTCCTTTCAATAACTCTTAACTAAATAATAACCAGGGATGGCAGGTAATACCGCTAAAATACCGTTATCGATTCTTAACCCTTTCAACTGGCTATTGTTATATAAAAAATAGCATTACCGAAATAATTGAAATATTTTATACGTAAATACCGTTAACGAAACAACTTTCATCGCTAAAACACCATTACCGAAATAAATGAATAGTGTTATCCTTAAAATACCGTTACCGAAATAATCTGACAAGATCTGAAGAAAAGACCGCTGTAAATAGATATTTTTTGCCAAAGTTTGATCATAAACTAGCAAGTCACTGGAACTATGGATACAAAAATATAGATGAACATTCACATTAACGGAATAACAAAAATTACGTTATCTTTAGAAAACCGTTTTCGAAATAACTAAAATACCATTATCGTTAAAATACCGTGACCGAAATAGGGATATCCTTAAAATAATGTTAACGACAATCTGACAAGATCTGAAAACAAAAATCGCTGTAAATCATAATCATAAACTAGTCAGTCATTGGAATTCGGGAGTAATGGGGCTAAAAATATTGAAATTAGCTGAATAACTAAAATTAAGTTACATTTAAAATACCGTTGCCGACAACTGAAAAACCATTATCCCTATAATAACGTTACCGAAATAACTAAAACAACATTACCGATAAAATGCCGTTACCGAAATAAGTAAAAATCCGTTACTGAAATAACTGAAATATCGTTACCCCTGAAATACCGTTACCGAAATAAAAGAAAATTACGTTACCCTTACCGATAACCGCATCGAATCGGTTACCATCCATGCCAATAACTAAACGCATCAATCATAATCTATGAAAATCCGCCCCTCTATGACAAACTGTCTAAATTAGTCTGGTGGTTTTGTATATAGAACAATTACTTATAAATTTTATCGAAACATTTCATAACGATTTTGTACATTTTCGTTAATTAATCATTTACACGAACATTTTACAAAATAAAACATTGGATTTAAAAAAAAAAATTTTAAAATTTTAATGCTATTTGATTGACATACACTAGGGTGGACCGAATTTGAAAAATTTTCGATTTTCAAGTTGTGTGAAAATATGACAAATCCCATGAAAATAATATATTAGATATCGGTTAATATCTTAAATTTCTAACAATTAATTGTTGGCTTTTAGTTATTTTGGTACGCTGAATACAAATACTTAAATTTGATGTTTGTCACTAACAGTATCTGCATAAAATAAATCATAATTAAAATGTTATTATCAGTAAAACTGTTTAAAAGTCTTGTAATTTGCAAAATCGAATTAATTCGGCCCAGACTAATGCTTCTTTTCCATCATATATTCTTTAAAAGCGGTGACATCCAATGAAATTTGTGTTATTCTTATTTACTAGAATAAATATTTTTTTTTTTTTAATACACAAGAATAAATAACAAAGTTATCATAGACATACGTTACGTTAAAGTGGGTCGATTCAGAAAAAAAAAAAATAGTGGTTCCTTAAAATATAAACCTTGGCATTTTTTAAGAATATTCCAGAAATATTTCGTACTTTGCGAGCTGGATCAATCTGCAAAGAGGGGTCTTTTGAAGACACATCTAAAAAAATATACTCTTTTTCAAAACGGTCCATGTTTCTAAAGGTTATTGCAAACAATGAAATATTTTGGGAATAATCATAAAAAATGTCAAATTTAATTTTTTAGGTGCCACTAAAAAATTATTGTGTTTCGACTCAATTTAATGTATGTAGGTTAGAGCGGCAGTTTTTGCCCACCTTTCAATTTTTATCAATTATTGTTGCTATTATTACACACAGAGCAACATTTTGCTATTTGCCAACTGAAATTCCGTTACTACGACTCAAATTCTGTTATTTCGAAATGCAGACAGTTGGTAAAACTAAACATTTTTTTCACAACAAAGTTCGGTTAGTTTAATTGAACTTTAGCTGCAACACACAAAATATTCTGAAATGTAATGTAAATAGCGTTGCACTAACTGAATTTATAAATTGTTACCATTAATATACACCTCTCAATTCGGTTGGCACTTTATTTCTCTGTGTGTATAGAACTAGTTCTAAAAGTTAGTTGGTGAGATTTTGAGGAAAATCAGATAGCATAAACCAGTGGCGTGGCGCCCACTAATAAAGTTTTAGATTTTAGAAAATTTTTCTTTCACTGCTTTAATAAAAATATATCTTACGACACATAATTTTTAATTCATTTTTGGCATGTGGGGCTTACAGTGTTCGAGATATTGTGACTTTATTTTTACTAAAAGTGAATTTTTTTTTTACTCCATTCTAAAAAATTCTTTAAAAATTATCCAAAATTTTTTTATTTTTGCACAAAAACTACCATACCAAATTTTTTGCTAAAATTATGTTTTAAACTAAAATTTTAGTTATACTTATTCAGCACTTAACTGTTTTGAACTGTTTTACTAATGTTTTACTAATTTATTTTGCTAAAAAATTGTGTTGATTAGCACATCAATAGTGTCAACGAATAGTGCATGCAACGATGTAGTAGTGACGAGGAAAATTATACTAAAAAGTACAACTCTAGTAAGACATAATATAAAAAAATCAACCATGGAAGATTTTTGTATCTGTTTTTCATACATAAAACAAAAAATAAATAAATAAATAAATAAAAAAAAAAAAAATGTTTATATATATTAATAATCTTGTGTGGTCAAATTGCAAACAAATTTGCGTTTCTTTAAAAGATAGCGTCAGTTAGACAATAATGGATGTAAGTAGTTCAAAGATAATTTCGTTTATATTATATATATTTATTTCTATTGTTTTTAGATATTACATTAAATCATATCGTCAATTTGGGAGTATGAAATTTTTTATATTTTGTAACGTATTGTAAATTATTTTAAAAAGAATCACAAAAATATGTTTTATGATTTTCAGGAAATAAATTAACTAAAGTATAATTTTCTACAAATTTGTTGAGGTTTTTTTTAGTCTACTAATATTCAGCAAAAATTTTATTAATTTTTAGCAAGGGTTTTTTAATTTCTAATCTACTAAGTGTTAGCAAAACTTTTGCTGAATCTACTAAGTTTGTTGCTAAATATCAGCTCGCTGTTTTTAGCAAAAGATTTTGCTGACATTAGCAATTTTTTTGCAAGCACCCTACTGACTAAAATTTTGCTGACTCAGCAAAATTGTTTGCTGACTTTACTAACTTTTTTATTTGAGTGTAGTACTACAATATTCTGAACATTAAATTCAAATTTTTCAAAACAAGTTTTTCTTCATACAAAATAAATGCCGCTCTAATGTAGGTATGTAAATATTGAAAAAGTTTTATAATTTACCAAGTTATTTTAGGGAAAAAGTTTGAAATTTCTAATTTGTTTTGGATTTCAAAAGGGATTACGAAAACATAAAAACATATGTGTAGTTCTTATCAACAAAAATATAGACTATTCATGATCTCATTTCTCATTTTGTGTAGGGTTGTTTAAAATGTTAATGCAACATATTTTAGCCAACAAAATTGGAAAACTTTAATTAGACCATCAATTTTCCAAGGCATCGGTTAATAGAACAAAATTTCTAAATATCCATTATTCACAAAATAATAAAAAAAGTATGTCAAAAAATATTGATTTATTGCAAAATATAAACTTTCAGCATATTATGCTAAAAAATGTGCACTAATACTCAAAATATTTTATTAATACCACAGTGTAGGAAAACATTACCATATAAGTGCCCTATGGGGAATGGGACCGGTTCTGCGTGTGCCACATGATCGGTCCCTTCGCGCCAGAGACCGGTCCTCTGCTAAACCCTACCCTATGTAAACAACTGGCAACTTTAACATTGGCTTGTCATAGGAGGGGGTCATTTGTTCTGCTTTAAACCACATAGTGGCATGCCACAGGACTAACCAAAGATGGGCATACCACAAGACTGTCGCAAAAGGTCATGTCGTATAAAATAAACGAAAACTAAACAGCTTCCAATGGGTAAAATTCTGGCCAACTGGCTTTTTCTTGTTAATAAGCATTCTGGTTAAGTGGTATGTCCACCCTTTACCAGTCACAGGATTGATAATTTTAGGACAATTGGCACTGCTTAACCTACTTCAGTATTAAATTATACCAGTCCTGTGATAAGTCCTTTTTTAACCATTCACTTTTAGGTCAATTGCCTCCTCATTCCCCATAGGGTTTATACTCATTTAGTAGTGCGTGTTTTCTTATCAGTTGAGGCGGGGCAATATTACAAAGCTTTGGCAGAGTCATTTGTTGTCGGGCGTAGTGTCCCTGAGATAAGTCTCATTGTTTTGTTTAATTGAGTTTAAATTTGCTGCGTGTGTCGACTATTTAACCATATTCGGCTACCATTTCAAAAAAAATTTAATAAAAAGGTCTATCGTTAACCTTTAAATGGCGAAAACAAAAGAACTTTAAATACCGTTAACCTTAAAATAACCTAACGAAATACCTAAAAATGCCATTAACCCTAAAAAATAACCTTAGGAAATAACTGAAAATATTGATAACCTTAAGCTAACCAAATAATTTGGAATACCGTTATCCAATATCACTCACCGTATAAAATAGTTGCCAACCTTGATATATTGTAATTAGAATAGGCGTTAATAATATAAAAGAAATTAATCAGATAATTATTTAATTAGTTTGTTTTGGGTATTTATAAATATCACACAAGTATTTTTTTCATACACTAAATAATATATGTATATCGGCCATTTCACGATAGATCGGAAGACCTTCATCTTCCGCTTTAAATAATATTTTGCATGCAGAAACTCTACGGAGCCAGTTAAAGATTGGCGTTCTTATTTTCTCGAAATTCGTAAAAAAAAACATTGTTTTATTTGCATTTTCTTTTTTTGAAATATAAAAAATGTGCAAAAAGTCAGTAAGTTTCAACATTCGTTGTTTCTTTAATATTTATCGGATCACTATAATTTAAAACGCATTGAAGTAGTGCGCTCAGAGTAAAAAGAACTGCATTTTTTATGCAATTTATTTTTTAAATGCATATTTTTAAAGTTTTTTTATGATTTTATTTATGAAATGATCTAAAGTTTGTTGGATTGTAAGAGCTTTTTTTCTCCAAATTTATTTACATGTAACAATTAATAGCGTCGGCAACATTTCTTGGCACTTTTAAACTGCGATCTTCGTCCGAATCAGTATTTTAAAAAATGTCCATTGCTTGCGATATCAACTGCATCGTTTCAGAGATACTAGCAATGGTAAGCGTTTTGTGTTCATATTAACGACGCAAATCGAAGAATTTATGGAGCGCAACTATTTAGCGATGCGATGCAACTTCAAAACCATGCAAATCGAAGGGACGCAATCCGGGGTGTTATTGTAATTGTATATTGCGTTTAGAATAAGTCATAATAAATCCAATTAAATATGACGTTATATATACACAGACATTGCAAAATACAAAATAATATTTATTTATATATTATTATTATAATCATATTTAAAAAACACAATTTAATTTTGGATGAAATTGTATATTACCTCATACAGAGCAGAGAACAGTTTGAGTGCCTTATTTCATGCTTTTGAATGCAATCACAAAAAATGAGTACATTGTAGTCAACTCACATCATTTCGATGAAGCAACAATCGACAGAATTGGGAAAAGTGAATGTAACAAAAACCATGCATTGCATTGCTTGTCTAGTGTTAACCACACTTAACACTCACGAAAACAACGAATACACAACGATTGGTATGAATGGTCTCAATGTTAAATGAATAAAACGTTAACAAATTTTTTTGTAAAACATATTACTGTATTAAGAAAATTAAAAAATTTTATACATATTTCATGTTTAATAAAATTAAACAAAAAATTATACATATTTCAAGTTTAATAAAACTAAAAAAAATTATTATTATTGCTACAGGTCAACGAATACTACGCGAATGTTGTGATTGATTGCATGTTATTCATGTGTCATCATTTCATTTCATTGCTAGACATGTCGAGCCCTATCCGCCGAAAAGACGTAAGTAACAATTTCATAATTTTACAGGAAAGGCATTTTTAAGTTTTTTTCTAAGTTTTCTTTGGCTTATCGGATTTTAATGAAATTAAAATATGTTATTTAAACTGTTTTTTTGTACCAAATCTCACTTTAAGGGATTAAACAAGGGGGTCTAATTTGACCCCCAATTTTACTTTTTTTGATTTATTTCTTGCTTGGTTTAAGAAAAGTATAAACATATGATAAACAAATTAAAGTCTTTTGAATTACGAATCCAACGATGAATAAAACATGATCGAGCGTGTCCTAGATTATGAGTTATTTGTAAAATAAAAAAGGACGTAAGTAACACTTTGCCGTCAGGAAATATGTAAACAAAATATTGTTTGTCATATAGGAATAAGCACTTACGCCTTTTTTGTTTTTGTCTAACTTTGTAACGGTACTTCCTAGAGCTATGAAGTTTTGACCAATGATGCAAATGGTCGCAAAATAAATATTTTCATCAAAAACCCGAAAATGGAAAAATGGTTACTTACGTCTTTCTGGCGGATAGGGCTCGATGTAACGGCATTATAAAAATTAATGTTAAAAAGGCATTCAATAAAAACAATAAATGGAATAAACAGCAACAGCATAAGTTGTTGTTGTTGAATAAAAGCAATGCAAAAAAGCAATGAATGTATGAATAGACAACAAAAACGAATGGTCTCATTCTGTTCTCTGATACAGAGTCACATTAGAAAATTTGTCAACCATATTTGGAATAAAATAACATATTACATCAAAACACTAAAACAATTGCATATCACATTTTGTGTGTATTTCTACACTAAGAAAAAAAGTATTCAAATCAAGTAGAAACATACTTAAAATAAATGAAAACGCTGTTGATTTACAATAAAGTATGCCTCTACTTATTGTAAATATTTTTATAATTAAATTTTACATGGTATCATTTTTAGTTTTTAATAGAAAAATACTCAATATAAGTTGAAAAATAATTGAATTTAGTTCTTCTTATTTTAAACGAGCTTAAGATCATTTATTTATTAATTATAATTATTTATTTCCAATATTTCATCTCCACATTGGGTGACTTCTTCAGGGCACAAGTATTAAGTTCTTCAGGGAACAATTATTACAAACGTGGAGACGAAATATTGGAAATAAATAACTGTAATTTATAAATAAATGATCCTAATCCCGTTTAAAATAAGAAGAATTAAAGAAAAGAAGATCAAATAAAACTTAACATTTTTAATTAAATTTAGTAAACCAATTTGTTTACTGCTAATGTTCATTCCACTTGTTCCTAATTGTTGAATATAAAATTATTTATTTTTTCAATAACGCTTTTATTAATAAGTTAAAATTAATTTCTTTAATATACTAATAAAAATAACAATTGAAATATTTTTAAACTATATACAATGTTCGTAGAGTAAATGCGCTTACACTCAGGGAACTTTTTCTTTAAAAATATGCAGTTGTATTTTTAATGTAAATGTCAGTCATTTGTATAACAAATTAATTTATTTAAAAAAACAAACCACATTAAATGACTGTTTTATAATTTCACATTCATTTTTTGTTATTTTAAAAATTAAAAAAAAAAATGTTTGGGTTATTTTTTTATTAACATATGTGGTTCATTTTTACTACAATTCTTTTTTATTTTTTGAACAACTCATAATGTTAGTTGAATTTACTGAAATGTAAGTCGTCCTTTCTTAAAGTGAAATTTCATTTGTTTTTACTTAGTCTTTGCCTGCATAGTATTGCAGAATTTGTGCCCAAGCATCATATCAATCTTTTTTAATCGGGTATACTATTTTTTGGGTTTAACTATTTTTAATGATTTTTTTTAACGCTTCTAGCACTTTTACATAGAAAAATACACAATTGTTTTTTTTTTTTTCAGTTTTATTAAGGGGGACATGACATTGGCCGTTTTTTTGAAATCGACCTTTTTATAATTTTGTATTTTAGCAAATATTCTTTAGATTCATGGAAAAATTCCTACGGGTTCAAAAGTTACAGCCGGATTAGTGAGAGCGCATTTTTAATTTTCGCGCTACCTACGTATAGCAGCTGGTATATACTTGTTTTACTTGCTTTTCTTTGTACACAAACTTTGAACGCGTTTATCTCGAAACCATGTTTTTCGTACTGGTTGCGGCTAGTGTCAGGGTTCATTTTTTGACGAAATTTTTTTTTTTGAAAATTTTTTTTGATTTTTATGAATTTTTAAAGTCAATATTTTTTTCGAAAAAACACACTTTTAAATTTGGAACATCACCAAAAATTGAAAAAAAATTAAAAAAAAGCTCGTGTCATACTATAACCAATTTTGTTAAGATTTAAAAAAATAATTTTTTTCCAGATCGGACAATTTTTGCGACTCCCAGCGATGCAACCACGAGGCCCCGTTTTTTCCTCTGCCGCCAGTTTGGAGCTCTATAAAACCATGTTGGAGTGAAAAATATATATTTTTGAATGTTTTTCTTGTAATTTGTTCAATTCTCTACAATAATAAAAAAAAATTTTGGAAAAATGCTTGTTTTTGACTGAGTTATGAATTTTTAAAAAAAGGTCTGTTTTCTCTGCGCGAATGTAATGTCCGCTCTTAGATAAAATTTAAAAATCTCGTTTTATACGATGTTTCCACTTACGTGTTCTAAGCAAAACATGTGTGAAAAAAATGTATGGAAAAACTTGCACAAAACATGTTTTATTTTAAGACACGTCCAAAATACGTTCAGTTGAAACGTAGTATTAAGGGGCCCTTTAAACGTTTCTGTTTTAAAAACAATACATTAATTTGTAAGATTTTTTATGTACCTGAAAGGTAAGAGAATATTCTAAAATATTTTGTTTTGAAAACTTTCAAACTCACGTTTGCTATCGAATATCAGATATATTATAGAAATAAATATGAGACCGAAATGATTAGAAATTAAATTTTTAGAACATAATACTCAAGTCAATCCGTTTATCTTTAAAGTACAGAAAGCTTAAAAATGTAAATGTATTGTTTTTTAAAACAGAGACATTTAAACGGAGCCATAACACTCCTAATTTAAATTTAATCTGTTTATACCTCAGTAATTGATTGATTTTCCGAAATTTCAAAAAACTAAAAACGTCAATCTTTAAGTGCCTCCATAGAGTTTCTGATTGCAAAATTTAATTGAAATCGGAAGACCCCAAGTCACAAAATTCTTATTTTTGGCCGATCTTCGGTGGAATGGCCATTATTAATATAGACTTTGTTGAAACATCAGCAAGTAGTAAATTAATTGTTTGTTTTTAATTTCTCAAACCGAAATTCTCAATAATCAGTCATTATGTGTTGAAAAGAAACCAAACAATAATGAGTATGAGAAAGTGTCCAATGTTATGTTATTTTCTAATTTCATAATCAATTTCTTTTGTTGAAACGTGCTCATTCTATGATTCATAATATATGTATGTACTTTTTTGGCAAGAAATATTTTTTTTTTTAATGGGGAATTTCTACTTGAATCAGGCATGATATGAATGGTACAATAGTAATTTTTTCTTGGTACAATTTGTTAATTAAATGTGCAATGGTAAAGCAATGATAGAGTTAGAAAAATGTAAAAAATGTAATTTAACATGACAGATTTTGTACAGAGAAAATTCGTTTTTTTAGTCGAACGATTCGTATGTGGAACAAACTTCCCGCAGAAGTCTTCCCTGTTACTTACAATTTAGAAAAATTTAAATCAAATATCCACAAACACTACTCCCTCTTTCCTCCTTCCCATACCTTATTTTCCTGATCAATACAATGCACTGCATGAGTAGGGGGCATCCCCTGAGTATTGGTTAAATTATAAAAAAATAAAAGTAGTATTTCTAATACACTTAAAGAAATTACTTTAGTGAAAAGTGGCAACCTTATAAAACATATGTTTTAACTTTCAATGCGACACGTTGTTTACTATTTTTTTTTTTTTTTGAGCCATTAAAAGTAAACGATCTCAGTGAATTTGTAAACATGGAAAAAAATAGGTCAAAGTTATGTAATTCAATACTTTCATTTGAAAGGTCTTAGTCTAACCAATACTACAGCCGAGAAACATTCAACTCTATGAAAGTGTGCACCTTCGTTTACGACCACACAATATAGATAGAGATATTTCAGAAAGTAGGAGGAGTCTTTCCAAGATTAGGGTCTCTATTTCTTCTCCGGAAGACGCTCTAGCAGATGCATGTATAAATTATATTCGATTGGGGTTGGATTCGATTGGGGCACTATAAATGGGTCAAAGTGGAATTTTTCAAAATTTCACCCTACGGGTCAAAAGTCGTTACATCAGAATTCGTTTTAGATGTATGGTTCCTTCGGCAAAGTTTCTTATTTTGATCCCTAGAATACGATTTTCCTTGAACGTTGAGCGATTTTTTTGCCTCCATACAAATCGACCCGGTCTAACCTACATATAAGGTGGCGCAAAAGTAATCCTCCTATCAGAAAATGCTATACATAATAAATACATAATAAAAAAAAAAACATCGGAAGGTTATTTTTGCGCCACCTTATATAAACATGTAACGAATTATTATTACGTATACGTCTTTTAAAATGCTACCAATTATTGTTGACGAAACTACCCCAAATTGTGGTCAGGCGTATGTGCCCCATGATCAGCCGGCCACATAATTTAATATTTTTTTACCCTTTTTAGAAATAAATTTAAAAAAATCTTATTAATATTTTAAATTAATATCCAGGCTTCGACACCTTAAATCGTATTTTGTTTTAATACACGAAATGAAAAAATTATCACAATTATACTAACTATATATTATTTTTTTTTTGCAACCCAAATAACACAAAAACATGGCTATTAGGGTTACAAATTTTTGCATTGTTTGCAAATATAAAAAAAATTACATGGCAAAGCTGTGTAGACCTTGACAAAATATTATCTAACTTATTCGCGGTCGCTAAAAAAGTTTTCGAACCAAACGCAGTGAAGTTTTGATTAAAACTTTTTTTAAAGTTTTTTAAAAATCCAATATTTTACTTAAAATAACATAACATAAAGCTCGTTATAAATTAACAATAACATACAAATAATTTCGATGTATATAAAAACAAAAAACTAAATAATAAAACTGTAAAAAATATTGCTTGAGCTAGAGTAAAAACTAAATTTTTTTATATAACTAGAACATTTTTGGTCTTCAAAGTTCCGTAGCTGCATGATGCTTGTTAGGAAAAGACCCTAGTCACGTGTTTGCAAAGCTGATAATTAACAGATTTTTTGGTAAAGCTCTACCTAGTGTGGAGGCTCTAGCTTTTCTAAAACTTCGGGTTCTGATGAGATCTTTAGCCAGATCGAAATATTAGTATCAACCTAGCTAATATGTTTGATTTGATTTGATTTTTTTTTTTTTGTAAATATACGGAGGTTGAAAGCTCGTTATGAATTAACAATAACATACAAATAATCTCGATGTATATATAAACCGAAAACTAATAAAACAGAAACATATTTCTTTATATACAATCATCAATAAAAATATTTTCCCCGCCATTCCAACACACACATGTACGTTGTAGGGTACTATTTAAAATAATTTTCTAAATAAAAAAGACTTTCGGAAATTGGTGGGAAGGTTTTTGTACTGAATTGACTTAACAATGTTTATTATCAGCACAATATTGTCCATAAGGTGGTCCCCTGTAATTTTTTCGCAACAAAAAAGTTATAACCCAAATGTCTATTCTCGACAACGAGTGAAGTACAAGTGTAAAATTTGGCGACATGAAAGATGATCATAGTGCATAAATTGTGGAAAGGAATATTTAAATAACTCTTTCAAATACAGCGAAAGTCTGGGGAAGGCATATGTGCCCTAGTGGCGAAACCTCCACCTTCTACCCTACTTATTTTTTTTAAAGGTTTACTATTTTTCCTCCTATACACAGAAACCAGTTTTGTAGTTGCTACCTAATTTTTGTAGTTCCATCTATTCTTAAAGATGGGATTCTACCCGGTATTTACCCATATACTGTGTAAATACCGTGTAAATACCGCACATATACATTTTTTGGAAATTTATTTGGGTATTTATTAAAACATTTTAAATGTCAATAACTGAAATTTGTGATAATGAAATAGAAAAATTATTGTCTTTGAGGAAAAAGTTTAAATGTATTTTAATCAATATGTCTGTTTTACAACATAAAACTAAAGGAGCATAAAAAAAATTTAAATGCTAAAATTTAAGGGACTTTTGGAAAATTGCCCAAAAATTTCGTAACTTGTTTAGTTTTTTTTTTTTTATATATAGCAGACAATCATATCGAGAGATATTAAAAATCTAGGAATAATAGTTGCAAAGTATATAACTGATCTCTATTTCAATTTTGTTTCAAAAGCCTCTGTGGGCATAGTACTGCTGAGCGGAATTCGTCAAAATTAACATTATTTGTGCCTTTGGTCAATGTTTTAACACAAAACCTGGGGAAAATACATTTTCTATTCAACTGTATAGGTTAAATTCAAATATAATCGCCAAAATAAATTATCATTTTTAAATATCGAGTAGACCGCGATATTAAGTCAATACCTAAATTTTTTGAGAATCCACAGATTTAGACAAAGTTTTTTTTTTGGAAAGCACAAAATAAGGGAGTCAATTTCCAGGAAAACGCTAAAAAATATTATACAATGGTTAAACATGTGCAAAAATGTTTAGATTCAATAAAAAATTGTAATTTTGAGATTTATTTTAATTTTAAAACCGCCATTATTTTTGAGCCCTTTGCAGAAAGTGATTCACTCGAACAACTGAAGGTAAGGGGTAATGCATTATGTAATCCATTATTGATAACTCATTACTTTTTGTTAGAAAATAATAATAATACAGGTAATTACAAGGTAAACCATGACTTTATCGCACCCATTGCCAAAGCTTTCCTGGATACCTTAAACGACGACTACAAAAACCGTAAACTTCTTTATAAAATCTCTTCACTATGCAATTAAGAATATATCCATTGGGAAAAGTACATTATGCCAGCATTCCGCTTCATAAGAATTGAAAAGAAAACTAAAATTAGTCCAACTTCACAAAATTTCACATATTTTCAAACAAATTTACCGTTAACTTCTTTGCGCAAAATCCATTTCAATGAAATTTACAATGTTCAATATTTATCATGTATTTATAATATTTAACTGAATAAATAATTTTGAAATTTTATTTTTTTTTTTTTTTTATTTGAATGTAAAAAGAAACAAAACTTTTATTGACAGAAATAAACAAACAAGAGAAAATCTAACTTTCGAAGAGAGTTACCTTTTCTCGATTGTGAAATTTACGTGGCCAAAATAAATCGTTTAAATTACATATTGGAATAGGTAACAAAATTATTTTATTTAAAATCAAACATAAATAGTTTAAATATGCCTGCCAATTCAATATACCTCATACTATTTTTTTGTATGTAGGAACTATTTTTATAAACTCGTATCCAAAAATATTGAATTATATCTAATTCGATACAAACATTTCTATGGGGATAAAATTCGAATGAAATTGCATCTAATATACATCAAATTGTGCAAGTTTGTTTCTAATTGCATCGAATTCGATCTAATTCGATACGATTGTATAGAACTTGATACAATTTGATGTATTTCAAATAGGTTCTCATATCTCAGATTAAATTGGATAACATCACATATCTAATTTATATACAATTTAATATAATTTGAGGTTGACCCATATCAATTTTTTTTCAGTGACCGTAAATAATGATTATTGTTCGTTTTTTTAAATCAAAAAATCAATCACTTAGAACAGACATAAAAAAAATTATTGCACCATTATTATTATTTTTTGAAAATCTTTGCATTCCGTCATGATTTTTAAAATTTTGATTTTTAAAGTTTTCTTCAATGGTAATGATTATGTTTGAGTAATAATAAAAAAAATCAGCCATAATGATTATTTTTGAGCAAAAAAAAATAAAACTCAAAACTAATCATTATTTATGATTTTTATTTTTTTCGCTCAAAATAAAACTCACTTTCATTGCCCAACTCGTGGTAATATGCCAAAAATTTGTTTATAGCCCTAATATGCATGTATCCTGGGCATGAAGAATAGTAAATCTGGTATGTAAATCTATAGCCAATTTAAAAAAAAAAATAAAAAAATCAATGTCACGAAGACTGCAAGCTGTTATAATTCAAATTGAAAGCAAACTAATACTAAATTTTTTCCATATCATTTTTAATGTTAAGAATATTTAGTCTTTTTATAGATTGTTGTTTAAATTGGGTACGAGTAAAATAATATTACTAACTCGGTCAATTATAAGGAATATTCCAAAGGGAGCATAATATTAAAATTATTAAAATTAATAATAATAATAAATATTAATAATAATAATAAATTACCACAACCAGTGCCTGACGTTGGAATTCAACATATAATGTGTTGAACACACTTCAAAAGTTCGAGGATTTTTGTGAAAGGCACCTTAAAAATTCTATGAAAGTCATAAATAATGATTATTTTTGAGTTGTATTTTTTTTGCTCAAAAATATTGATTATGGCTGATTTTTATAAATATTACTCAAAAATAATCATTACCATTGAAGAAAATCCTTAAAACTCATAATATAATCATTATTGTGTAATTTGTATTATAAAACTCATAATGATTACGGTCCCTGATTTTTTTACTTAGGTATATGTTATATTAATACGCATTCATGCTGTTGTATTATTGGAATACCCTTAATAAGTAAGTATTTTTTGATATTTTCTTTTGGCTATCTAATTACGACTTATATTATTTTCTTTTCTGCTTTGCCATTTAAACATATTCAAAATAATTAGAATATAAACATTCATGGCATAAATCCCAGATATATTTTCGCCTTAATTAAACAATTTTTTTTTATTTCGGTGTTCTAGCACTTATAAAATGACTCACTGGCATGACAATCCATTGATTTTTATTTCAATCGATTTGGCTAAAAAGTGAAATTAAAAATTTGAATCAAAAGTAAAAAGATTATTGAAATTATTTTGAATCGCTTTAGCTGTACCAGGACATCTTTAAATCCTTCTAAAATTAAAATCAATACAAAATATTAGGAATTGAAATTTCAAAAACGATCGATTTTAAAACGATTGTTTTTTAATCACACACCAGAATTTGTTTTTGCTCCGCTGCTACAAAGCTTTCACAGAATCACTTCTGAACTAGAAAACTTAACAAAATATAATAGTCAATAAAACAATCAGTAAAACAAGAATGGAGCAAAATTGATGATTAATAGGTTTTTTGTCAAAGTTCTGCCTATTATAGAGGGCTCTAGCTTTTCTAAAACTTCGGGTTCTGATGAGATCTTTAGCCAGATCGAAAAACTAGTATCAACCTAGCTAATATGTTTAGATTTGCTTTATTTTTGTAAATATACGGAGGTTGGAAGCTCGTTATATATTAAAAATAACATAAATATAATCTCGATGTATACAAAAACAAAAAACTAACAAAACTGTCAAAAATATTACTTAAGCCAGAGTAAAAACTAAAAATTTTTTATATAAATAGAACATTTTTGGTCTTCAAAGTTTAGTAACGTCATAATAATTGTTAGGAAAAGACCCTAACCACGTGCTTGATTACTAAGAAGACAAGAATGGAGCAAAATTGATGATTAATAGGTTTTTTGTTAAAGTTCTGCCTATTATGGAGGCTCTAGCTTTTCTAAAACTTTGGGTTCTGATGAGATCTTTAGCCAGATCGAAATACTAGTATCAACCTAGCTAATATGTTTGATTTGCTTTATTTTTGTAAATATACGGAGGTTGGAAGCTCGTTATATATTAAAAATAACAACTTTTCATACAGTTTAACTTATATTAAACATATTTCTTAGTAAAATTGTGATCGCATATCCATATCCATATCTCTAACATTAAACAAAAATGTCTGCTGGGATACATCGTAAGTATATTTGTTTTTGTCTGTGTATTTTTACTATAATATTACGAAATTAGAATGTTGTATAAAAAATTAAACAAAATTTTGCTATATTGTTTTACTTTATCTATAATTTGTATTTGAAGATTAAAAAAAAAAAAAAAAAAAAAACTTGTACTTATTTAGACAATTGCGATTTTTTCAAGTTTATTTAATTTGTAGGAAAATAAAATTTTTAATATTTATAAAAAAAAAAGTAATATATAATATTTTTGCTAACTAATATTACGTTATACAATTGCCCTCAACCAGATATTGACTTAAAACTACCAAATATTTATTTTAATTATGAGGCTTTCTTTACCAACTGCCCAAGCGTCAAATGTCAAAACATACAGTATTTAGTACACCGTAGCTTCAATATATATTGCTTACACTACAAAGCATTGCAATTTACACCAAAGATACACAGAAAAAAAATCCAGTTCCAATTACAATTACAATTATTTAAAAGTTTTATTTATTCGACCTTTCCGTTGTTATTAAATAAATATGCTCGAGATGGTGACAAACAAAGAACGATAGTTCTAAGCTGTGTTTTTTATGTGATCATTAACTTCTACTTCTCCTGCGGATGGCATTCGACGAATGTCGAAATATTGAGAAATAAATTTAATATTTGTTAATTCAATTAAAAGTTTAATTGAATTCGGTCCTACACAAAGAGAATTATAGTTGACGAATAATAATGAAATTTTTCGGTAAAGTTATGAAACTTTTCTTCACAATGTAAAGAAACAATTTCTTTAAATTAATGAAAAACTTCATACTTTCTATGTAACTAGCTTTTTGAATAAACTTCTTCATTGAGTGAATAAAACTTTTAATAAACAAAATCTTAGTTTTTATAAAATGTAATGAAAACTTGCATTAGTTTAATGAAAAGTTCCAATGGACGAGTTGATTTTATGAAAAAATTTATTAACATTGTGTAGAGAATTCTTTCAGTGTATTAAGGAATTTGTAGTGTTATATTTTTGACTATTTAATTTATTTTGTCTCAATCAAGATTTTAATCATATCTATTAACAATGTAATTGAATATTGTTCTTAATTTCGAAGAAATTTTTAGTATTTTAATTAGAATTGCAAAGAATCGCCAAAAACGGAAAACAATCGAAAAAAAATCGCTAAAATTAAAAAAAAAAAAAAAAAACTTAAAATCAGACAAACCCGTCACAATTAAAAATTCTAATATTTAAAAAAATCACCAAAACTTAAAAAAAAAATCGTCGAAATAAAAAAAAAAAACAGTAGTAGTATCGACATACATATGTATATAAAATAGTAGTAATATCGAACAAATTCGTGTTTCTAAAGAATATATTTAAACTTCATTCTGAATTTTTTATGATTTAGAAGACATATTGAATAATCTGCAAACAAAAATTTAAGAAAAAAAGTTATGCTTTTTCAGAAAAAGGATATAGAAAAGACGATTAATTTTGAAGAATTGAAAAAACTGTGAGAATATCCATCAAAATAAGAAATTTATAAAGCATTTTGAGAGTGCGCTTTAGTACATTCACCCTACGATGATATACATAACATGAAATCGGTCATAAATATAGTAAGGGAATCTTTCCACTTGTGGCCTATTCCCTTTTATTTTTTTCGCATTGTTTCATGAATTTGTCAAAACTGTCAACTGTCAACTGTCATCGAGTTTAATTTCCGGTATCACTATTTTAAAAAAGTTTCGACGAGAATGCACACGTTTTTCTTGGTGTTATTGTGTTCTTGCAAAGAAATGCTACTTTTTGTAAACATAAAATCTAAATAACAAAAAAGTTTTAAAACAATTTTCCCAATGGGTTTTTTTTTTAAACGGTAAGAATTTTATTGTCAATTTTAATAGAACAAATGGATTTAAAAAAAAAAATAATAGATAAAAAAAAATTAAATTTTCATAATGTTCCTTAAAGTGGACCTTTGTTATATATTCTTATTTTTTTATGGGTTTCAAAGTTTTAACATGTTTTATTTACGTATGTTATAGATCCTATAAAAGTCTGTTACAGATCCTATAAAAATATTTTTGTTAAAAAACATTAGAAATCTAATAAATTCTAAAGTACTTTCTACATCTGCACTATGTTGTAAACGATAAAAAAAATTGTAGTGCACAAGAGTCACAAAGCTCGACTTTGTGTTCATTACATGTCTGTTGACTTTTTATAAAAGCACTTATGTCAAGTTCAAAAATTTTTTTAAGAATTTTGTAGTAAATTAACATTTCACATCAACACTGTATACACTAAATGATATGAGACCGACTCAAACCAACTTATTTTAAAGTTTTTGTTACTTCTGTTTGACAAAAGAATTTATTTAATTTGTAATATTAAGCGTTTTAATTCAGCGATTCTTTTTTTAGTCCAAAATGTACGACATTGGAAAAAATCTTAAAATTACACTAAATATTTTTTTTTTTGCATTTTACAAGTTAGAAATTTAATTGAAAAAAAATTTTAAATTTTCATTAATTTAACGAATCTTTTTATGAAATTATGAAAAAAATTATAAAAAAAATTAAAGAAATTTTCATTCAGTTAATAAAATTATTCATTAACTACACTCTAAAAAATTATTGTAAATTTACTACTATAAAACGAGTAAAGTTTCATGTATTATTACGCAAATTCGGTAAATTTATACATCAAAATGCGTAAAACTATTTTGCGCACACTTTTATATACAATAATACCCACTTACAATATTTTTACAAATTATGTGTTTACAATTAAACACATTATGCCTTAAAGTAGTATTATTTTGTTAAATAAAATTTTTACGCACAAAGTTGTTTGTATACTAACTTATAATAGTAATAAATATTTTGACATTTTTAAATTAAAAAAAAAATTAAAAAAATTAAAAAAAGCCAAAAAAAAAATCTAAAAAATTTAATTTATTGAGTATTTTAATGAAAAAAAAAAATGTATAACTGTAGTATTTGTGAAAGTGTTTAGTTTATAGTTTATTTCCAAGTGTTTGCAGCCTAATTGTGGAAAAATATTTTCAAAATATAATATATGTACAGAGCTTTAAAGAATTAAATTCTTCATTCGATTTATTCAGTCAGTTTTTACTCAATCGATTTAAAAATATCCCAATATTAAAAAAAAAAATTGCCAAAATTGAAAAAATCGCCAAAAATCGCTAAAATTGAAAAAATCTTTGAAAAAAAACGTTAAAATTAATGAAAAAAAAAAATCGTTAAATTAAAAAAAAAAATCTCCAAATTTAAAAAAAAACGTTTAAAGAAAATCGCCAAAAATTAAAAAAATCGCTAATATTTAAAAAATCGTAAAAATTTAGAAAAATCCCTAAAATTAAAAAAAAAATTTGCAAAATTAAAAAAAAATCGTTAAAATTAGATAAACGCTATATAAGAAATTTAGAACCGGTATTGGGGTTGTTGTGTTTATTTTGTGAGTTATGGACGGTTTTTATTTAGTCAATTTTTTAAAGGGTACATATTTCGAAAACTAATGGAGCTGGAGGAAAAATGGTTGCACCATTGTTCAAAACTTAACCCCATTACCCCTACAACGATCCTAAATTTCGATTTGATTGGCTGGATTCGTAAATCGCGTTTTTCTCGAAAAGTAAGCATCGCAGATAAAAAAGAGTATTTATTTGAAACATTGCCTATGTTTCAAAAACTAACAGAGATAAATAAATGACACAGACAAACTTTTTCCAATTTGAGCTATTTTTTTTTTTATCAATTATGGTGATTTTTTTTAAATTTTCGCGATTATTTACTTTTACCGTTTTTAAATTTTGAAGTTTTTTTCATTTTGGCGATGTTTTCACTTTAAGCAATTTTTCTCATAGTGATTTTTTTCTTTAATTTTGGAATTTTTTTTAAAATTTGTCGATTTTTTTTTAATTTAAGTGATTTGTACATTTTTGGCGTTTTTTCAATTTTGGAGATTGTTTTAAATTTTTGGGGTTTTTTTTTCATTTTAACGATATTTTTTTTTCAATTTTAGCGTTTGTTTTTTTCAATTCTGGGGTGTTTTTCAGTTTCGACGATTTTGGCAAATCGTAAATCGATTGAGTAAAAAATAGATTGAATTCGCAATGATTGAATTCCCAAAATTAAATTATATTTTTACGCACTTGCATAGTACATTTACACGATTTTGTTGACCAACTAACACATAATGTGTGTATTTTTTTCATTTACACACATAGAGTAAATTTACCCAACTTATAGTAGGAGTATAGTTTCCCACTATAAGTTGGGTAAATTTCAACAGAAATTAATTAGAGTGTATGAAGAAAAATTCTATCAGTGTAGCGTTCGAGAAAATATGTACGAAAAAGTATGAGAAAGATTTTCATATTTGTTTAACCATGTGGTTTGTATGATATAAATGCTTCATATATCCTTTATCGATACACGTTACTGCATATGACAATTTCTGCATATGACAATTTCAATTTTGTACGTCGCAAGTAGACTACTTACTCACTTATTTAGGCCAATAAATATATACAATTCTAAAAGAAATATGTATGGCATTCATATGTCTTTTATTAGCATTAGGGCCTTTCTTGGTAGTCATTCTTTTTTTATTATAATAGTTAAGATGTCTTTCAATAGTTTATATAACTTTTAAAAAAGACCGAAGTCACTAATACCCCATAGTAATTATGTCGAATTTTTAGGTTAATTCTTATTTGAGCGGACTTGGTCAAAGTCTATTTAACTTCTTAAATGAATGACAAATTATAATTTATGATAATCCTTCATTATGCAGCACTTTTGAGCTTTTTTATCTTATTTGGATTTTCGAAAAAAAGTGTTGACAGCGACCTCTTGCGAATAAATATAAAATTCATTTTACTGTTTTCTTTGCAAAGTATTTACCAAACTTTACTTTATTATAATAGTATTAGAAGCACTACTATTTTTTTGACCGAATAAATATGTTACTTTTTGGAAAAAATTTGTCATTTAAAGAAAAGTGGTGGGCCGATTAAAAAATTAATTAGCAGGGTAAATAACTATCGAATTACTCTATTCGCAGATATATGATTTATTTTGATACTGAAATAAGTTCGGTTAGATTTTTCAGCTTTTCTAAATTAAGTATGGGCACTACTATTTTTGTGACCGAAACTGTAAATATTTCTGACCTACAAGAGTATTTACATAAAAAGTCATTTATTAAAAGTCATCCTAACGATGGCGGTACATAGAATCTTCATTTATGGAGAAAGGAGGCATAACAAACATAAATAACCCGTTTTTAAACGACTTTTCAATTAATTATAATAATTTAAAGAAATTTTTTATTTGTATGCTTTGGTAATTTCGTTCGACGAAGTAAGAAATCCACGAATAACAATTATTCCACTCATCATGCAAATTGTCTTTATATGGCATTTCGATCATATGTCAATACAGAGTACATATAAATTTATAAATACTACTAACAAGGAAAACAATGGATATTCAGCTTGTAAGCTTTATTTCTTTCGCAGACTGTATTTTCAATCGATTTGCAATTATAATACAACAAATTGTGCATTGGAATGTGTAGTTTATGCACATCAATAATTTTTTTTAATTTTGTAGCAGACATAAAATTTATAAGGATAAAACTTAAAAATACTAAGTTTACAATTCCTTGCAATACCAGTAAGATATCCTGATACCAACACCGACATGATTATACTCAAATTAAAGATAATTTTGTGTAGATTTCAATTCTTAAAGAAATTTTTGTGATTTTGAGATTCAATTTAAACATTTCAAAAAATTAGAAATTTGTTTTCCAGATATGGTTTCAGCGTCTTAGGTCTATTAAAAAAGATGTGTTTCAAAGCCAGGTTTTTTTGGCCGTTGAGTAGTGTAATTAAAACCAAAAAAAAAAAACTTCTGTATATGATTCATTGTGTTTAATGTCTCACTCAATCTTATCTGCTAGAGTACATATGTATGTAGCAACTTCCTATAAAAGTCTTTCATAACACAGTGCAACAGAGAAAAAAATGCACGGACTCGACAGTATAGGTTCGATTGTACAAGGTGGCGCAAAAATAACCTTCCGATGTTTTTTGGCTGTAATTTAAAATAAAAATGAAAAACTTTGATTCTTCTTGTGGATTATTTTTATTTGGTATTTTGATTTTTTTTACATCAAGTCGAGAATATAATGTCATGTAAATGGCCGCCGCCACAGTTGATTGTCATTTGAGCCCTTTTTATGGCATTTTCCATCACTTTGGCCAAAACTTCCGGCGATAGGTCCTCACATTCTTGACGGATATTGTCTTTAAGAGCTGCAAGAGTCTGAGGCTTGTTGACATAAGCCCGCGACTTCAAAAAGCCCCACAAAAAGAAGTCTGGAGCGGTCAAATCAGGCGATCTTGCTGGCCAGTGCAAATCGCCAAAACGGGAGATTAGGCGCCCGGGAAATGCATCCTTCAGCATATCGGTTGTGGCACGTGCAGTGTGTGCCGTTGCACCGTCCTGTTGGAACCACATGTTTTCCAATCCCAATTCATCAAGTTGCGGCAAAAAGAACTCGTTGATCATTGCTCTGTAGCGCTCACCATTCACAGTAACCGTTTGTCCCGCGACCGTCTTCGAAGAAAAAAGGTCCGATGACTCCTCCAGCGAAAAACAGCACACCATACAGTGACTTTGAGCGGGTGTAATGGCTCTTCGTGGGTTACACGCGGATTTTCAGTGCCCCAGAAGTGTAAATTTTGCTTATTTACGTACCCGCTAAGATGGAAATGGGCCTCATCACTCATGATTATTTTTGATGAAAAATCATCTTCCTCTTGGTGGTGATTAAGGATGGCTTGAGCGTATGTTACACGCGATTGGCGGTCAGCAGCTAATAGCTGATGCACCGTCTGGACTTTGTACGGAAACATCTTCAAATCTTGTACCAAAATTCGCTGTAAAGACCGTCGACTGATACCCATTTGCGTGGCACGTCGTCTGGTCGATGTCGACGGCGCTTCCATGACATCCTCGGCTACAGCAGCAATATTCTCTGCAGAACGGCTACTCCGGGGTCTGCCACGCCTGGCAGCATCTCGTGTTGTGCCAGTATCTTCGAGGCGAGCGGCTAAACGTCGCAGTGTTTCACCAGTAGGCGTTGGACGGCCAGGAAATCTGCGACGAAATTCACGTTGTGCCAAAGTCACCGACCGATTATTGGTCAAATAAATAGTCACCAATATTCCGCGTTCTGGAGCAGTGTAGCTTAACATTGTTTATTAACGTGTATTTCGCATGTGTTTACTACACAAATGTCAAAACAGAACTGACATTAGGGGCCAATCGCAAAATTTATAGCATTTTCTGATAGGAGGATTACTTTTGCGCCACCTTGTACTACCAAAGGTTAGTAAAGCCATGCTCTCGGTTTGGCCAGTTTGACTACCAATTTTTTGAAAATCAGTGCTCCACAAAAAAAGTAACAAAAAAAGTAAACAAAAATGCAATAAAAGTGTAGTCTAGTCAAAAACGACTATTTATAAGGTACAAAGTGGTGTTTGTAAGCTATTTCGGATGTCTAGACACATTCAGATTGTATTGATATGTTCACAAAAGTTGTTCAGATTTACAATGGCTACAATTTTTCCATATATTGTTAGTGAAAAATTATGAGTCCCTGTAAGTTATGCTGAAAAAAGCAAAAAAAAAAAATAGTTTTCTCTAATATTTTTTTAAAAAAGTGCAGCAAAAATGATTTTATGCACATAAAATGTTTATAAAATTTGTTCAGTAGACTCTTCACTACATTATTGCCAAATATAGTTAAGCAATATCATCAAGTCTGAATTAGCTGTTGGCCAAAAGCTGAGGACGCCTTTTTTTGAGTGGTGCACTGATTTTCAAAATCTTTTGAGGTCCATAAACAAAAAATTGGTAGTCAAACTGGTCAAACGGGCCAAACCGAGTACAGGGTTTTACTAACCTTTGGTAGTACAATCGAACCTATACTGTCGAGTCCGTGCATTTTCCAAAAGTCTTCATTTGTTGCACTGTGTAATTAAACAACAATTTCAATTTAATTATAAACAAAATTATCTATTAAAGAGCAAATATACCAAATAACGCTGTTTCATTACAGCTAAATGACTTGTACAAAAAAAAAACTACAAAATAATCACTTTTTCTGTTAATGATATTAAAAAAAATATATTCTGTTAAATCTTTATAGCCCTTAAATCAATTTTTTTTTTAAGATTAGAAAGCTGCAATTTCAAATAATTACGAAAAAGAATTCAAAAATCTATATTTTCTTTAAGTTTTTCTATCAAAATAAACTTGTCTCCAACGTTGTTGTTAATCAATCACGATAATCTAATTTAAATGATTTGAAAAAATTATTGACCTATTTCTTAGTATCTGTCCTATATAGTTACCGGTACGCCATTCATATGAAAAAAGTTAACTATAAAATTATTCAATCAAGTTCTTTTCTACTTGTTTGAATGAATGTCCATTTTTTTTTTTTTTAATTCATTGACATTCAATAAGTAACGGCTAAAAAAAATAAAACAAAATTACCTCTTAATAGCGGATAAGATATGAAATAATCAGAGTTAATTCATAATATGCCGACACATGTCAAAACAATATTAACAAATAAGTAAAAAAAAATGTAATTTATCGCACCGACTATACAATACCTTAAACACTCGGGAAACAACATTTAAGATTTTAGCGTTTGGCAACTCTGGCTAAGTTTACTTGAAAAAACTAGCATTGAAAAATCTTATGAGGTTAGAATGAAGCAAATATATAAGTACACTCATAAAAAAGCCAGTAAAAATAGTCGAAAATAGAAAATAATACCATCAGAATTTTCATTAAAGTTGAGAATCACAGTCTTTAGGTGACCTAACTTTTTGAATTACTTAATTTTGGTTGACAATTGTAGTTCAATTAAATAAGAATTTAGCTAATTGAACAGAATTTTTAAACTGTAAAAACAATAAATGCATGTTAAAAAGGTCTTTTCGGATCTGTCTTTTTAGGTTGCTAGTGGGGGTAAAAAATATTGCCTGAGTGTATCTAAATCATGAACTTGAGTTTTTACTAAATGCCATATAAAGAAATGAAATGAAATGAAAATAACCCTTTTGGCCTTTGTCCAAAATTACGCTTTTAATCCATTTGGACCAATGAGGGTAAAGATTATCACTGAAAATTCTTCACAGAGAAATATTTAATACACTCATAGAAATAAACCTGTAAAAATAGGAAAAAATCTACTAAAAATAAGTTAAAAATGAGCCTGCAGCAAAAAACTGCTAAAATTAGCTGATTTTTTTACTAAATATAAGAATAGCAAACATAAATCTGTTGCAGTTATATTAGTTTTTATGTTTTTATATACATCGAGATTATTTTTATGTTATTTTCAATTTATAACGAGCTTTCCACCTCCGTATATTTACAAAAATAAAGCAAATCAAACATATTAGCTAGGTTGATACTAGTATTTCGAACTGGCTAAAGATCTCATCAGAACCCAAAGTTTTAGAAAAGCTAGAGCCTCCATAATAGGCAGAACTTTAACAAAAAACCTATTAATCATCAATTTTTCTCCATTCTTGTCTTCTTAGTAATCAAGCACGTGGTTAGGGTCTTTTCCTAACAAGCATCATGACGTTACTAAACTTTGAAGACAAAAAATGTTCTATTTATATAAAAAAATTTTAGTTTTTACTCTGGCTCAAGTAATATTTTTTACAGTTTTGTTAGTTTTTTGTTTTTATATACATCGAGATTATTTTTATGTTATTTTTAATATATAACGAGCTTTCCACCTCCGCATATTTACAAAAATAAAGCAAATCAAACATATTAGCTAGGTTGATACAAGTATTTCGATCTGGCTAAAGATCTCATCAGAACCCGAAGTTTTAGAAAAGCACGTGGTTAGGGTCTTTTCCTAACAAGCATCATGACGTTACTAAACTTTGAAGACAAAAAATGTTCTATTTATATAAAAAAATTTTAGTGTGTACTCTGGCTCAAGTAATATTTTTTACAGTTATATTAGTTTTTTTGTGTTTATATACATCGAGATTATTTTTATGCTGCATTTACAAATATTTAGTTATATTTGAAGTAAATTTTAGTTAATTAAAAGTAACAAATAAAATTGCTTAAATTAGCAAAACATTTACTAAATATTAGTTGAAAAAAAATAATCATTAAAAAATGAGAAATTTTGAAAGCTTTTTATAGTTTTTTTTAATGCGAATAAAAGTCAGCCCTTATGAAATCGGCAATCTACAATTTTTTTGGCAAAAGCTTTGTTGATTTTAGCAAATAAACTGTTGTATGTATTCTACTAAATTTGAGGTATATATAGCAAAAGTTTAATTAATATTATAGTTTTTGTTGCTATTTTGAGTCTAATTTTACAGAGTAAAATGCTATTTTCAATTAACTAAAATTAACATCGAATATAGCTAAAATTTTGTACAGTAAAGAAAAAACCCCGAATTTTGTGATTTTTTTTTTTTCTAAATAAATTGAGAACAGCAAAAATAAATATGTTAACTTTACAAAATTTTTTGTATATTCGAGTTGAAAATAGCTATATTAGCAAAAACATTTAGTAAATATTTGTAGACTAAAAACAGCAAACAAAATCTTTATAGAAGACCTTAAATTTAGTAGCATGCAAATAGATTATATTTACCTTAAATTTAGTAGCATGCAAATAAGATTATATTTTGCGAAAATCAACAGAAATTTTTGGTAAAAGATTGTAGATTGCCGATTTCTGAGGGGCAGATTTTATTCGCATTAAAAGAAATATAAAATAAACTGTTTTAAATTTGTATAGTCTACTAATATTTAGAAAAGTTTTGCTAATTTTAACAGATTAATTTGCTTCTTTAAGCTAACTAAAATGTATCTCAAATATAACTAAATATTTGTAGATTCAACAGATTTATTTTTGTTATTTGTATCCCATTAATATTTAACAAAAAACTCTGCTAATTTTAGCAGTTTTTTCTGCAAAACTTCATTTTTAACAAATTTTTAGTACATGTAATCCATATGTAAAATACACATAAACTGTTGTTCAATTTACGTAAGTTTGGTTATTTTGACATTACAAAAAATTTTGTAATTTTCGTTTACAATAGTAAAATTGTATTTGTATATTTTACGAAATTTTGTAAAGCACAAAAAAAGGGTAGACGTATAAAAATTTTGTTAAAGTGCAAAATAATTTTGTATGTTTTCTCATATTTACAAAATTTTATAGCATAACTTACGAAAATTTTGTAATATTACAATTTTTTATGCTTTGTGTTAAAAATAATTTATTTACAAAACTTCTAAATTTTTGAAATTTCTTATATTCGAAAATTCTGTAATATTTACAAAATGGTTGTACATTGTACGAAAAAAAATTTACGAAAATAATTTTGTATTTTTAAACATAAGAGTGCAGTTTTGGCAGCGTAGAAACGTAAAAGTAATTGTTTTTTCTATTGTGGGTCATTCTTTTGCATTTAATGAAATGTTAGTGTTCCTTTTTGCAAGTAAATTTTTATTTGTTTTTAATTAAATTTTGAAGCGGTATTCACCTGTATAATATTCTAAGTGCAGTATATTTTTAATTTTGAATAATAAGTGCCCTCTTAATGCATATTCATACGCTCTATTGTTTACATTTTTTCCAAGACAAAAATAAGTACTAATCGCCAAAGTACTTAATATTCGCGTATTAGAAAACACGCAAAATGTGTATTTTTAAATACTGTATTTAAATTGTTAATAGTCACGTCATTTGTTTTTTTTTTTTTTTTTATAAATAAGACTTTTAAATGCAATTTTATGCATAAGAAAACAAATGGTTAGTTTGTTTTAAATTACCACCCCAAAATTAAGTTAAACTACACGTGTCAGATGATGGTGTGCCATGGAAATACTTGGATTGAATTATCATTCTTTGAAGAACAGAAATATCCACGTAAAAACTTTCATATGCAATGTTATCTTATTAATATAATATTATATAAAAACATATAACAATACATAACTTAATATGATCATATATAATTTTATCTTGGATTTGATTTACCGAAAATTTTTCATATTAATAGCTAAGTATATATATATTTATTAAT